>RJWT010008676.1:0-26010 GCA_004365215.1 Cuniculus paca | reverse complement strand
CACCTTGCTATTTTTAGTGGAGATACTGCCTGATTCATGAACCATAAATAAAAATCAATTAGGTCATTTAACTAAACTTGTTGAAATTTTTTCTTTGATAGGAGACATAAAATTTTTGAGAGAAGGGACTGCAATTTTCATTAGTTTTCAAAGGGATTTGGTTTCTACAAAGGTGAGGAGTCTTTCTCTTAAAGGAACAGTATTGAGTGGATCCTGCTTTAATCTACACTCAGTTTCATTCTTTGTCCAAGTTGTTTCAAGGCCTGGGATTGGAGACACAGGGAGAGAGCAAGCCTAGAGTCTAGGAAGTAATGGAAAATGAACTCTAGACAGAGCAAGGGACCAGCTTCTGAGAGTTTCTTCTTCCTCTCTTCCTCTTCCTCCTCCTCCTCCTCCTCCTCCTCCTTCTTCTTTTTTCTCTCCTACTAAGTGAAAATAGTATACAAGCAGAAAGGGTAGAGGCTGACCCTGTCTAGTCTGCTGCAAGGATTATTCTTTTGTTTGCACCACACTAGGTGCATAACCAATGGATGCTAAGTACTTTAAGGAGACTAATTGATTAAGGAATTCGTTCTAAAATGTTTCATTAGGATTTAAAAACTAAGGCCATCTAAAAACAAGCAAACTAATCTTTCTCAGATATTGCTTCCTACTTCTGAGTGTAATTTCCTGTACCAAGCTTGCTGATGGGCTTGTTTGCCCGGAGTCCACTTCACTCTAAGCACTTACCAATCACACGAATGGGGGATCAGTTCTAAGAGGCTACTCTTTGGCTTCCTAGCATGGAAATTCATTTCCTAGTTGTGCACTCCCCCCACCCACTATTGTTGTAGTCAGGTTCCTGCCTCCCACTAAAGAATCTAGAATGGAAAGATGTGTCCTCTCCTATTCTTCTGGCATCAGGAAGAAAGCACATGACCTGCTTGGCCAATCAGACACTCTTACCAGGAATGCTGATCCTTGCATGAATGATGCAGAGAAAGGTAAATGATGAGATTCGATTCATGGCTGTGGTAGTGTTTTAGCAATGACAGTAGTGTGGCCTCAGTGTCCAAGTAGAGGCTGTGTACAAGTTGTCATTGGTGGAGCCTGGCAACTAGTTTCTATTGCCCCACCTCCCTCTGTGTTTAAGTCATACTTTGCCAGCCCTCCTATCCATGTGGTCAGTGACCTGATTTTCTTCCAACAGATGCATTTTACATTAATTTACTGGATTTCGTCTGTACTGCTTGCAGTTGAAATTCTGAGCAATATAGAAAAAGTCTCTGGTGTCTTTTGAATCATGTTTATCATGTAGCATGGGTGGAAATGAAATCCCCAATCCTTGAAATGTCTCCTGTAATGGTTAATTTTTTCTGTCTGCTTGCCTGAGTCACAGAGTGACCAGATAGTCAATCAAATACTCATCTAAGTGTTTTGATAAAGGTGCTTTTTATTTTAAAGAGAAAAAAAAAACAGAAAAATCAAGAAATCAAGAAGCAAACAAACCTAAAAAACAAACAAACAAACAAACAAAAATAGCTATATAGGTTTTCAAAGCAATATGATAGGAATTTAACAATGGTTGTTGTACTGCACATTGTTATCTTCAAAATGCTTGCTCAGGTTACCAGATACAGGAATAAAACAAAACAGTAAAATGGAACAAAACATTGAATTTCAAAAATAGGACAGAATGAAATCCCCCACAATGCACACTGCCATCCTGCAAATAGATGCTCAGACCACCAGCCCCAGGCCTGCAGATCGGTCAAACAATACAAGCATCAAGCTATTCCTTTCACCTCAGTTGCTATCCTCTAACCCTGAGTTCTCTGAATCAGCCAGTTGCTTATGGGGGTAGGGTGAAGGTGGGGGTGGGGGACGCTTTGCTGGTTTCCCAGCCTGCACACGGGCTGTCTCACAGGAAGGCGTGATTTGTCTTCTTGCTGAGTCTCTCCCGATCCCCATGGCAGAGCCTGGCTCATGAGAAGGTCGATACGGGTGTTTTTTTGATGAGAATAACATTTAAATCTGCAGACTGATAAAGTAGATTGTCTTCTGGCTTTGTCAGTTCCGGCTGATACAACAAAACACCACAGAGTGTGTAGTTTATTTTTTTTTTGTACCAAGGATCGAACTCATGACCTCATGCTTGCCACACAGGTGCTTATGCTGCTGAGCTAAATCCCCAGCCTCAGTGTGTAGTTTATAACATTAGAAATGTTCTTCTTAGTCCTGGAGGTAAAAGCCCAAGAACAGTGTGCCAGCAGGGTGAGGTCCTGGTCAGGGTCCTCTTGCAGACTGAATGTTGCCAACTTCTTATATCCTTATGTGGTGGAAAGAGGAACCAGGGGGCTCTGAGATCTCTTTTCATAAGGACACTAATACCATGTATGAAGAATCTACCTTCATGACCTGAACGCCTTCCAAAGGTCCCACCTTGTAACACCATTACTCTGAGGGTAGGATTTCAATATATAAATTTTGAGAAAATGTAAAAATTTACTCAGTCCATAACATCTTCCCTACATGGGTGGGTCACATCCAATAGGTGGAAGCCCTAAACTGAACTGAAAAAGATGGCCCTCTCACAAGTAAGAGAGAATTCTTCCTGTCAGCCTTTAGACTGGGACAGTGGCCTTTTTTTGGTTTTGTTTTGTTTTTTTTTAAACCTGTCTTTGGACTGTAACTACATCCTGGGCTTTCCTGGGTCTCAGGCCATCAGACTTGGATTGGAACTAAACCATTGGCTTCCCTGGGTCTCCAGCCTGCTGACTCACCATACACATCTTGGGACTTGCCAGCCTCCATAATCATGTGAGCCGATTCCTTATTACAAGTCTCTGTATAGCTCTATCTCTACCGATAAATTGTTTCTTATTGGTCTTGTTCCTCCAGAAGACCCTGATACAACTCTCCATTGGACAGTCTTATTAAGCTTGTCTATCAAACTGGTCTGAAGCCTTCACAGTCTAATCTAGGGAGGGATTTCCTAATGGCTAGTGTATGAAATTCCAGACTGGGGTCATTATACAATAAGGAATGACACACTTAGGGAAAAGGTAGAGTTAATATCCTGACGTTCTGGCCATGTGCAGTCTCTCTCTCCTTCAGAGATAATATTAGTAGAAGATCTCTGTGCAGGTAATTTCCTTTTTTAGTTTGATAAAAAGCGTTTTCTCCTGTGGGTTTAAAGAATCACATAGATTTGTATTTCCTCCTTTTGAAATGAATGTTTTAATGAATGTTTTAAAAAGATGACAAATATTGTAGAAAGAAAAATTCAGAGACTACAATAAGAAAATAAAAATTTCACGAATATGTTGATTATATGTATCTTTCTAGACACATTAACATTCAATTCATTCATTCAACAGTGAGACCTTGCTATGTCCCAAAGGACTGGTGCAACAAAACATATGCGGTCTTTGGTCTCGCCCTGTGGACTCACAGTCTACAGGAGAACACTGACCTTCAACAAGAAGAGGTCTATGTCTCCCACACAGGTTGACACGCACACAGAGCTAATTTCTGAGCAGCTTCTAAAATGAAATTTTTCTTTCTAATACTGCAAGTCATTTTCCTTCTCAAATATTTGTGAAGTCTCAATTCACTGGGCAGCAGACCAATATTGGTACTTTCTATTATCTTCTAGAGTTTTAAAAAATTGAAGATCTGTGCAAGATGGTGAGAAAAATAATACAAAGTATCCACACCAGCTTTATCTTCTTCATTACGTGAATTATCTGACTCTCAGCCATGTAAATCTCCCCACCTATATTCTGAATTACCCTTGTTCCCTCTGTCAGTGCTTCCCCTTCTGTGTTTGGAGCAATCTACCCATTTCAGTACTGATGATCCCTGGTGCCAGCACCTGCTGCTAGAGTGTAAACTGCCTGTGTAGGTCATCTGGGCATGTTGTGAGCTTCTTCACCTTCAGCAAATGCCTACCAACAACCACCACTGAACATAAGTGTCAGGTCTCAGCCTACTGCCCCACAGACAGAAGCCTCTATTGGAAGAAACTAAAGAATGTAAATAGGACCATAAAAGTTAGGAGGGAAATTACTGGAGCAAACAAAAGTATATTAAGTATATTTAAATGGAAGTGTCCTCAAATGGACATAATCATAATTTTAAAATGTTAACGATACCATTCATTCTAAAAGTAAGATAATCATTATTTTTTGTTTAAATGATTAAACTTTATGGTAAGTTACATCATTAAACCAAGAAGTCCCTCTGCTAGTATATGTGTTCATAAGATTATCTAAAAAGAGAGTACACTATCAAAAAAAAAAAAGTTTTGGGAAGCAGGAACTGGAAAACTTGGATTCTATTCAGTCTACTTTTCATTAATTTATTTTGTGCATATTTGATAACTCACTGCCTTGTTTTCACCTTCAGAATGGGAGAAATAACACTATGCCATTTTGATCAGAGGTGAGGCTCTTACACAGGATTGTGGCTCAATTCACAGGCACTAGTCTAGGAGGAGAGGCTGTGGGACTCTGCCAGCACTGGGTCTCACCATGCCAGGTATGGTACTGGATTTCAAGGCTAAGGCTTGGATTGGTTCCCTCTCTGTCACCCAGGTGGGAGGCATGTTGCCTCATTTAGAGTTGGAGGAGGGGGATAGCAGCCATTTTTTCCTTCCTACACTTTGTCAACTCTACTTCTCTTACTTCTAAAATCAAGAACTATGGTCTCACACCTGGCTTCCTTAGTGAAAGCAAATTGGTGCATGAATAGCTGCTCCACTTGGTGTATCAGTGGGCACATGACAGCTGGAGGACACTGACTGCCATCTTGGTCTGTCTTTGTGTTTTCATCACAAAGAGATGATTAATGTCTGAGGAGACAGACATATTACCCTGATTTGAACATTACACAATGTATAGATGTATTGAAACATCACGTGATACCCCATAAATGGGTACTATTTTTGTGTCCTTGTTTATCAGCTAAAAAATAAATTTGGAAATAGTATCATTTACGGTACTACTTGAAAAAAGATTTCTAAACCAAAAACTAGAACTTTTTATCAAGATTTCTGAACAGTTAAAACCTAGTCCTCTATCTAGCATGTGACAGAGAATTCAAAATTATTTTTTTGCGAGAGTTTGAACTTGTTTTTTGATTCTCTGTGGAAAAGGCCAAGTCCTCAGGAGGCCAAATATTTACTTGAACTTTAGATAGAAGAGGTTCATTGTGTCTAAGTGTTCACTTTTCTGGGAGAATATAAAAATAAGGAATATGAACACCAGGACAATTTTTTTTAAAAACTTTGGAATCTGAGTATTCTTAGGTCAAAATCGAGTTCTTACCATTGTACTTGTTATATTATCTTGGGCAAATTATTTATTTATTTTTCTGAGCCACATCTCTTAATAAAAATAAAAGTGCCTTCCTTCTATGTAGTAGGGAGGATTTACCTAAGTTATGTTTTTAAGTGCTTGATGAACTATCTGGCAAATACTACAGAGTATCCATTGGTTGCCTGATCCTTTCCTGTAAGAGGAGTTTTTAAATAACACTGAGAATTGACCAAGTATAACAGGAGAACTATTATTCTGTGAGTAGAATTAAGTGTTGTTTTACTCTGCTCTTGTTTCTGTAACAGAATGCCTAAGATTGAGTAATTTATCAAAAGTAGAAATGTATTTCTCTCAGTTCTGGAGTCTGGAAAGTCTATGATTAAGGTATAGGCAGGTTTATTGTCTGGTGATGGTCTGGTCTCTGCCTCCAAAATGGCACCTTGACTGTGTCATCCTAGTGGGTGTGCTGTGTCTGTGGAAGGAGGAGGTAAAAAGGGGCAAATTCCTACTGTCGAGCCCTTTTATGAGGACACCTAATCCCACCCATAACTTCCCAAAGACCACAGTTCCCAGTGCTGTTGCAATAGAGAAAAAGTTCCAACATGAATTTTGGAGGGGACAAAAATTTCAAACCACAGCGGGCATGATATGTAAATCTGTGTCTTGAAAAGTATGATTTCGATTGAAGGACAAATCATAGCAACATTAGCTAATATTATCTAAAAAGAGTAAAATATGGTTCACAATCTGTATTTCCAGAAATTCTTTAAGTTTATTAAAAGCAGTAAACCTAACATTTCATATTGATGGCTAACAGTTGGAAGCTACATTTTAAAAAATTTCTCCACTCTAGGTCACTGAACTGATTGAGTTACCAGACACAGACAAATTTCTTCACTTTACTAGACAAATTTCTTCACATTTTTAAACTCAGAATCCAAATGAGTAGGGGGTGGTGAGGGATTTAGTTTATCTTTCTGGGAAGTCAATGCCTTATACTTGGAGATTCTTGAACAGAAAACTGGTATATTTGAAATATTGCCATTGACAGACATAAAGCAAGTGTCAAAACCTCCAATGCTGTGTTTATCACTTCATTAAAAACAGCTATTTAGGGGCCAGGGATCTAGCTCAGCGGCCTAAGCACCTGCCTGGCAAGTGCAAGGTTGTGAGTTCAATTCCTGGTTCCACAAAAAAAAAAAAAAAAAAAAAACAGCTATTTAGGGCATTTCTGGTGAAACATAACATAACCTAATGTAATTTTCTTGTGAATTAGTCTCATGGGATAAAATATTATTTCATCGTGATTACCATTCTTTTGTTAACATTTTATTTAGAAGACAACCTTCAAACCTACCTGCAAAAATATAAATGAGTCACTTTCTGGGTAGATTAAAAAAAAAGAAGAAATAAGGGGGGTGGGGAATTACCACTTAATAAAGGGTGGAAGAAAACCATCCACTGTCCCCTTAAATCTTACTTGAATTCCTCAACCTCTGAACAGTAAAGATTAGCAGGAATGCTTGGATTTGATGGCATTCGAGGAGCTTGAGATAAAACAACATAGTTCTCTTTTCTGGAAATGGTTATTTCAAACATATACTTTTAGACTCTTAACAAAAAGCAGAGAAAATAAAAAAGGAAGCTGCAATTCTCTTTGCACTGGCCTTTACCTTCCACCCCACTCCAGCAGAGTGAAGGCCTTGAAAACTCGGAAGGTCACACTGAAAGTTTGTACACCACAGGAAGACCATCAGGAGCTGCCCCACAGCCCAAGACCCCAGTGCTCTTGGGCCAAGGTGCTTCTGGCAGAACATTTTCTGACAAGCACGCTTGATCTCCGGAGTAGCGTCCCGGGTCCTTCCCTCATGGAGGCGACCACCGCAAAGAAGGTAGAAGACAAAACCATGCTGTTATTGATCAAATACAAGTTTACCAAGAAGCAGGAGAGCAAACCAAGCAGGAAGAAGCTGATGGCAATAATATGATCCGGGAATAGTAACAGAGAGAAGATGCTAGGCTAGCGCATCACACTGGATGCCATCAACAAAATTCGTGTCAACACAGCTGGCTTGTCCCAAATGCGATCCACTTTTTCCCACTGTGGCACTGGGGGACATAACCACAACACAGACTGACTTAATAAGATAAAACTGAACATGCTTACCAGAGCTGAAACTTTCCATTGCTGATCAAACCTATGGGCCAGAAATTTCAGGAGAAAACTGGAAGAAACTTGCTCTAGGCTCTCTTTTATAAATCCACTGGCATCCACATTGCAACTTCCAAAGTCAACGTCATTTGTCCAGAGCTGATCGAGTAATAAGATAGCTAAAAAGTCACTGAAAAAGGCAGTAAAGGTGATGTGGGGCTAGTGTAGGGAAGACATGAGTTACTGGAACTTTTTGGTCAAGCACTGGGAGTGACAAAGTCTCCTGGAGTCTTCTGACCTGCTTTTCAGGTGGATTTTGTCCCCTACACAGGCAGTGAATTCTGGGGCATACTGACATTCTTCTCTTCTCTCCACCACCCTTTTTTTTCTTTCAGAGCTAACATTTCAAAGCTGTCTTATTAAACTCCAGGCCCAGAGAGGTGTGTTTTATATGCATTGCTTCATTTAGTCAGCAGAGCCACCCTGTGAGGCAGGTACTATAATTAACTCCATTGTAAAGGTGAGGAAACCAAAGCCTGGAGGAAATAAGGTCCTCACCCAAAGTTCTCAATGGCAAGAACAAAACAGAGCCTCTCACACAGGCAGACCAGTTTTATTCCAGTGTCTGCACTTTTAACCTCAACCCTGTGTTGTCTCTCATTCGCTGCTTCTTAATTCTGGATTAGAAAAGAAATATGATCCAAAGTAAATGGAAGTAGAAGGAAACAGCTGTGAATGTGAAATAGAGCGTAGGGTTATTGGTGGGTATAGGGGAAGGAGGAAAGATGCAGGAGGCCGGTGAAAGGTAGTCATGGAGATCTCCCCAATGACTGGAGAGGAACTCTGCCTTGGTCATTTTAACAGTCACCACTAAACAGCTGTTAGCAACTGCAAAGTGAACTCTGAGAAATTGGTGTCAGAGGCATAGTACCCAGCGAAATGTTACTCGTTTCCTCACTGGAAGAACTTTGTCTTATTTAATTTCTTCTTCAAATTGACCTGGTAATTTGGGTTGGTTGCCAAACTTTCTATGATCATTATATGTATGGTACAGTGTGGCCCCGGCTTGCAGGCTGGTAGCCCGAGTTAAACATCTTTTGTGTTTTTTTTTTTTTTTTTGGATTGGAGATTTTTTGTTGTTGTTGTTGAAAAGAAAAGTTTTTATTGGGAAAGAAATTGATTCATTTTATTCATTTCTCCCCACAAGGAGCATGGTGGGGAAGAACAAAGAGGTTACTGGGAACCGACAACCCTGGGTGGGAGTCGTATTCCAGAATCCCTTGCGCCGCCCCCCAGGCTCTGGGGTGGGAGTGGGGCAGTGCAGGGCGTGGCTGATGAAGCTGGTGTAGCAAAGGCACTGGTGGGTGGTGTCTTGGGCCTGCGAGAAGGCAGGGGGCGGCCAGGCTATACCAGCCTGGCTCAGTCCTTTCCCCTAACCTTTCTTAACTTTGGCTTTGGGTTTGGTCTTGGATGCGCAGGGCTTGGTCATGCCGTTAGTCTCTTGGCATTGGATTGAAGATCTAACCCACAGCCTTCACACGGAGCTACATCTCAGCTCCCCACCCCAACTGTTTTTGGGGTGATCCTCCTGCCTCAACCTCCCAGAGTACTGGGATTGCGATGTGTAATCCTTTGCTAATTTCCTTCATGTCCCAACTCTGCTCCTCAGTAGGTGTGGGTCCTGGAGTTGGGGTCTAACTCCCTCAGATTAGTCTCAGTGTTTATGAATGGTAGCAATAATACCCATCTTGCAGGGCTAGTGTTAAGATGAAGCAATATAATAAATATAATGTGTTTAGAATGGTGCTGATACATGATGTGGTTTCAAATAGCAGGCATTAATATTACATAGATTTTTTTTTTTAAGTTGTTGTTTCTTTTTTTTAGGTACCAGGAATCAAACTCACATTTGCCAGGCAGGTGCTTGTGCCACTGAGCTTAATCTCTGGCCCCTAAAAGTTGTTTCTAATGTCTTTTTTTCTCATTAAAAAATTCTGTACTTGATAATAGAGTATATGCCTCCTAATGAGAGTACAACACCATTTTTGTACTAATTAGCTAGTGCTGCCATTACAAAGAACCACAAATTGGGGGTGGTTTAAACAACAAAACTTTACTTTCTCTCAATTTGGAGGACAGGAGTCAAACAGCAAAGTGTTGGCAGAATTGGTTTCTTCTTTTCTTGGTTTGCAGATGGCCATTTTTCCTTGTCTCTTCACATGGTCTCCCTCTGGATCTGTCCGTGTCTTAATCTCCTTTTCTTCATGTTGGATTAGGGCCCACTCTAATGACCCATTTTCATTGAATGACCTCTCTAAAACCTTGTCTCTAAATACAATGATGTTCTGAGGTTCTGAGGAATAGGACTTCAACATATAGGTTATCAGGGGACACAACTCAGCCCATAAAAGCTATACATTTTTTTTCCAAACATAAACACAAAGATAGGAAATAGAGGAACTTGTTTAAAGTACTATGGGGAAAGTTACTAGCAAAATATAGGAAGTAGGAAAGTCTGAAGGACAAATAACCTGATCTCTTCAACAAACTACAATAGTAAGGAAAAAGTGGGAAGTGGAATCCAAAGACTTAAGAGATCTGGTAGCAAAATGCAAATTGTAGGCTGCATTTGGACCTTGCTATGGCTTGAATTCATCCTCCAAATTCATGTGTTGGAAACTTAGTCTCAGAGTTTTATCTTACTAGTATTTGAGATAGGAGAACTTTGGAGGTAATTGGTTCATGAATGGATTCTTGAATAGGCTAGTGGAGTAATAGCTTTGTTATAAAAGCAAGCTTTCTTTGACTTTCAAGCTGTCTTGTCACATGATGCCCCCCTCCACACTGCGATGTAGGAAGAAGGCCCTCACAAATGCCAGCATCATGCTCTTATACTGCCAGGCTCCAGAAACATGAGTAAATAAATCTCAGTTCTTTATAAATTACCCAGTTGGTGGTAGTCAGTTATAGCAACAGGAAATGGGCTAAGACAGATCTTAACTGGAACAAATCAACAACAACAAAAGAAGAAGAAGAAGAAGGAGAAGGAGAAGGAGAAGGAGAAGGAGAAGGAGAAGGAGGAGGAGAAGAAGAAGAAAAGAAAGAAATTATGAAAGAATAAAAATAAATTTAAATATTTAAATAAGTAGTGATCTTGAAATACTACTGCCAGTTTTTTAGATGTCTTAATAATGGTGTTGTGGCTTTGTGTTTTAAAAGACCCTTGTTATTTGAAGATTCAGGCTGAAATATTCATGAATGTAGTGACAAGAGGTCTGGGATTTGCTTCATTGTGAGTGTGGTAAGGAGCAGGGAAATAGATTGATTGTAGATGAAATACGTTGGCCATGAGTAAATAACTGTTGAAGCCAGAAGATGGACGTGTTACAATAATCTTACTACTTTATATATGCTTGAAACATTCTGTCATAAAAAGAGTAAAGGAGATGGAGAACATTTTTTCATGTCATTAAATATTTTTCTACATCGTTTTAAATGTAGCATCCCATTGTATAAATGTATCATAATTTTTGATAATATTTTCCATTGTACAACTGTTCATTGGTTTGCATTTTTTTATTAAAGATATACATATGTCTATACATAACTTTAATAATTTCTTTAAAATAGATTTTGGAAATGAAACTGTTGAGCTCAAAGGTAAGTTTCTATTTAAGATTTTGGTTCCAAGTTGCCAAAATGTCCTCCACCAGCAATAGCCCTTTACCCCTGTGATGAATGGTGTGCTCCTTCCTGTATTTGTCCAATTAGTTATGGAGGACATATGCCATACTCTAGAGTTTACTCCCAGAGGGCAGTCCCAAAGCACTGCCTGGAAAGAGTCCGCTGAAAATATTCCACATCGTCTCCATTTGTTTCTCTGACTACAATATGCTGTAAATGTGATTGACCGTGGTTTGACTTTTAAATAGAACCTCCATCATGGAAATGACAAATTACACAACCAACTAACAGACAAGACTGTCTTATTTGATGTGACATGCACACACATGCGTAACCTCCCTCATTATTGACATCTCACACCAGAGCAGTACATTTTTCACAGCAGTTGAACCTACAGTGATAAGTAGCGTTATTACTGAAATATTACTGTGAAAAGGATATGAGCTGGTTGGTTATTCCACAATTTTTAAAAAAATATATAACATGATTTCTGTCCTCAAGAAGATTGTAGGTTTCTTAGGAAGATAGATTAAATAAACATGAGTAAATAGACAATAGTATGAGTCAGTTCATGTTAAGTGCCTAAGGCGTAGAACAGATAGAAATTCTCAAGTCCTAGACACAGTTCAGTGAAGCAGATTCTCTCTCTCTCCCTTTTCTTTCTTAATGATAATAGCTATTTGAGGTCAGCCCATGTTTCTTTGTTGTCATCCTGTCTCTTCTTTTGAATTTTTAAGATTTGAAATCAGAAGTTCAGATTTGAAATAACAAACTCAAGTGCCCTCATCGACCAGGCAAGTAAGTATAGTAACTGTGTGGGGCAACCAAAGGTCATAACAGGGAGTGCTTGCCAGGGCAGGAGGATGGCAAGTTTGAGCCCAGTCTGTGCAACTCAGCAACTTAATAAGACCCTGTCTCAAATAGAAATTTTAACAGGGCTGGAGGTGTAGCTCAGTTTAAAGACCCTGGGTTGCGTCCTCAGTATCACTAAAAATACATACATACATACATACATACCAGGCATAAACTCTATGAGTTAAACAATCTTTTTTCCTCTGCTTCGTTATTACGCATGACACAGCTACCAGAAGTCATGTAGGAAACTGCTACTATCTTGGATGGAATTTGGAAATAGAAGTGTAAATATCTAGCTACCTGTTCACTAAGCTGCTTCTGTAAACCTTATCACTGTAGTAACTACGTGCTTTTCTAATGTAGCCAAGCATATTTTGCTAAGGCTTATATCACTGAGAGCAATGTAAACAAAAATTTTTGTTTGTTTCAACTTTTCCAGGAGTAGGCTGCTGTGTGAGGATGTGCAATTTGCTCATTACCTAGCGCTATGGCTCTTCAGAAGGCATCACCCTTCAGAGGCCTTCTCATGGGGTGGGATAACTAGTACCTGACAATCAATCTGCCTAGGCATCTAGGAGGCATCTATTGGGCATTTGCTAAGCATGTAGTAGGCATACATAGAGTGAATTTTTCCAAGACTTCTAAGACTATTGTTCTTACTTCAAGGTGGCTTTAGTCTAGGAAAGAAGACTAGTCATATTTATGTAGCCATCTAACCATCCACCTCTCTATCTAGCTAACTATCCATATGTAATAAACAACAAGGGAACCAGAGAGTATGAAAAAGGACAACCACATATAATTAAAATTCTATAGCCTTAACCTTGATAATCACTTTAACTAATACTTTTTTTTAACTAATACTTTTTAATAAGAAAAAGCCACTTTTCAAAGCCACTTTGAAAATGCATTCAGAGATTTACCCAAAAGTTACATTGACAAGAATATATTTGGGTAAGAATATAAAGTCTTAGAAATAAAGTCAGTTTACACAAATCTGTACGTGTAATAAAGTTGCATAGAACTACCTACAAACACACACACACACAAACAAGTATATATAAAACTGGTGAAATTTGATTATTTTTGTGATTGTATAGATGTTAATTTCCTGGTTGTGATGTCATACTGCCGTTATGTAAGATGTGACTGTTGGGGAAGCCTGGGTGAAGGGTGTCCTGGATGTGTCGTGCATTTTTCCCTGGTGGTAATTTCTTGTGAGCTTACAATTTTTTCAAAATAAAGTCCATAAAATAAAAAAATTAATATAGAAAAAGAAATCAGTGTCTCTATATGTGGAGAGAGAAAATCTTCAAGGCACTTAGTAAGTTTTTAAAAATCAAATTATAGAAAAATACATACAGTACATTTATATAAAAAGCATGAAAGAAATATATATTCATATGTATGCAAATACATATTATACACATATATTGGAAAAAGATTAAGTGACGCACATCCACCTTGTAATAATGGAGAGGGGCCTGAAGTAGATGGTGGGGTGGTTGTTGTATCGGGTAACTTTCGATGTATTGATATTGAATGTTTAAAAAGGAGAATGTATTATTTGTACAATTAACAAGTGAAAAAACTAGTTCTTGGAGTTACATTCCAAAAATTCCTCATAATATGAGATTGCAAAAGAACCAAATAATTTGATTATGAGAGAATTTTGGTGACTGATTTTTCAAGATTATGGATAGATAAAACATAAGGTTTCATGCCCTGAAATGCAAGATTAAACTGTGTAGTTCAGGCAAAATGTCCCAAATAGATAGGTAATATTTGTGACTAATTTTTTGAGTTTCAGTTTTAAAAATAATTCTTCAGATGTTATTTACTTCCCCAAAACTATGCCTGCAGTTCAGGTAGCTGCCACCATGGAGCCACTAATTACTAACTGGTGGAGAAAGAAGAATGCAACTTAGAGCATGATATAAACAGAACAAAAATACCTAAGTACAATGTGCTACCTTTAGCACTTAACATTACCAGCTAATTACCATTGCTTAATCTAATTTTGGCTCTCTGTGGAACCTGTGATGGTTAGCTTACTTAAATTTCAGTCAAAAGTCTTTGGGCAGAAATATTGATGTCTGTCTCTAGCATATTAGAACTCTAGAACTAAAAAATTTGGCTCATAATTTTTAACTTGTAAGAGGCAACAATTTATTGACATTCTGAACATTTCTAATTACTTTTGGTGTATTGATATTTACCCGCTTTTCATTTCTTCCCATTGCTTCATCCAATTTGGCTTAGCTTGAAAGAGAACATCTGGTCATCTACTTCCCTGTGCCAACCGTGTCACAGTGTCATTTCTAACTGAGTTTTTCTGATGATAACTTTTATGTTTCTTCTCAGTGTCTTTCTCCAGTGTATCACATTTAAATGAGACTATTAACTTTGGATTATTTAGTAATCCATGCAAATGTCTAGATACTTTAGGAGCTACTGCAAATACCATAAGAATTTTTGAGAAATTTAAAACCCGTTTAAACCACAGTTTCAAAATAAGACTCTACAAATGATTTTCTTGTTCATGGCTCAACAAGCAGTTCACACATCTGTATTTCTGTGTAAAACTTACCATAGCTATATCTACCAGGGTATGTCATAGTCTCATATAGTCAGACAGAAAATAAACAAAACGAGAAGCCCAAAGAAACTTCTTGATTTGGAAAATGTTGGCCTATTCAGACTCATTTCTCATGGTTTTTCTATGTGCAGTGGTTAGAATTGAGAAGACATTAATAGTTGCTTTCACTGGAAAAAAAATTTTTTTTCTTTTTCTTTTTCTTTCTCCAAGCTCTACATTCACAGTATTTATCAAACCATAGCCTGCTTTGCACTGAGGGGAAAGTTCAACTTTTATATCCTGATGACAAAACCACTTCACTGGTTTTCCTGGGGTTGTTAACACAGAATATCACTTCACCTCATTACATCAGAATCAGGTTTTTTTTTAAGTGCTGTATATGAATGAGGCACAAACTCAAAAGTAAAACAAGAGTTTTCAAAATCTCTGCATAGACTCCTCAAATCAAAATGGAGTAATAACTACTTCTGTAATTTCTGCCAATTAATCCACCTCCACACCAGAAGCCAAAGACTCCAAAATAAGTTTAAAGTGCAGTATTAGTGACTCAGACAGAATGACTTCACCCACATGGCCCCACTGCCGTGGTTTTCAGTTGCCACTGGCATTTCCCTTCTTACTAACAGTGACATTTACCTGGGGAGATTGATGGGGAAGTGATGACATTACTTCCTCAGCAGCCCTTGCAGCCCCAGTCTACGTCCTCAGATATGAAGGAAACAAGCTGTGACTCAGGGCGCTGGTTCCCGGGACCTCGTGCTTTGCCCTGTCAAAGCCTCTCACTGCCTTCCATGTGCACAGAACAGGCTCTGCAGTAATGCCCCACAGTGGAGCCTCTCTCCGATCTGCCCCAGTCTGCCTCTTTTGCCTTACCTTTCATTACTTCTAACCCTAAGCCGAAGTGAGTTGTTCGAGCACCCCAAGAATGTCACATCTTTTTATTTTCCCCTCCATATCTGGCTCATGTTGTTATTCCTTTCCCAGGCTCCTAAGGTCAATCATACTCATCTTCTGAGACCTATGAACCCCTGTGAAATACCCTTTCTTATTTTTCCAATGGTATGTGCCTCCTTAAAGCATTGACCATCTCTGCTTTGTAATCAGATTATTTGCTTATATTTGTTATAAGCTCCTCCAAGAAGAGGTCTGTTGCATATCTGTTTTTCTGTGCTGGACCTTGGTTAGCATAGCTTTTTTTTTTCAAGGACTCTCTCACTGCTTGTTGACTTGAACTTCTTTGCAAGGACTCAGTGAGTAGTTATTAACTTGAACCTCGAACCTCAAACTTAACGTGTCTGAGCCCATTATTTCTTTCCTCTCCTCCCACCCCATCTCTTCCTCCTGAATTTCCTGTCTGGCTGATAGAAGCCCCACCCACTTCACTGTCCATGCCAGAGATTTCAGCATCCTCTGCCCTTTAGTCCCTGGGCACCCATATTTCTTTTAAACTTTTTTTGTTTTGAGACAGGGTCTTGCTGTGTAATCCAGGTTGGCCTCAAACTCATGGAGATCCTCCTGCCTCAGTCTACTAAGTGTTGGGATTACAGGCATGCACCATCACATCTGCCTACCTAAGCCCCATCTAATAAAAACCTGAGTCTTGTCAACTCTGAGTTCTTTGTAATTTTTAAATTTATGCCTCTGTTGTTTCTTGCCACAGGGCTGTAGCTTTAGTTCTGGGGACTGCCATCCGGATTGTCACAGCACCTCCTAACTGACCAGTCTGTCTTCCTTTTTGACTTCCCCTCCACCTACACCTAAATCATTGTCCATTCTGCAGCCAGTGGGATTTTTCTAAAAATGTGGTTTTGCTCAGTAGTCTTAAAGTCTAGTTCAAACTCTTTAATATCATAAGGTCCTTTATGACCTCTTTCTTTACTATTCAAATATCTCTCTTCCTTATCTTCCTTTGTCCAAAACCCAAATTCCATGCATGCTATATACATGGATTCTTGGGAGGCTCTTTAGGATTTCTACAAATGTCCGATTAAAATTTACTTTATTTATTTATTTATTTATCTTGGTTTTTTTTGAGATGGAGTCTCACCATGTAGCTCAGGCTGGCTTTGAACTCACTATGTATCCTATGTTGCCCTTGAACTCACAGTGATCCTCCTGCTTCAGCCTCCTGAGTGCTGGCATTATATATAGGTGTGAACCACCAGGTCCAGCTTGAAATTTTAAATGTATTTTAACTATTTAAAAAATTGTGGTGGGCTAGAGATTTAGCTCAGCGACTCAAGCACTTGCCTGGTAAGCGCAAGGTCATGAGTTCAATCCCTAGTACAAAGGAAAAAAAAAAACTGTGAGGAAAAACATTCATGTAAATGTACTTTTGTAAACCAAAGTTTTATGTGTGGTGTACCATAATACATTAATCTGGACTTTTGAAGTTAATTCTTCAGTATGGAATGTCTACCTTTATGTGAATATATTTAAAGTTTACATAAACATGTCATTGATTTTAAATAATGGTAGTTTTGCACAAGCCTTTTTTTCTTTGAAACTAGTCCAATATTGACTTGCTCAAGTAAAAATTATGTATCATTACTAGAGAACCCTATTAAATATCAAATAAGGATGTATCACCACACATCAAAGTGTCTTATTTTATTAGCATTATTTTAGTGCTTATTGTAAGGTTGAGGTGTTTATTGCTGATTTTTATGTTATGATGAGAAATGTAAGCTATTTTGCAGAATTGTGATTAAATTTTAAAACTAAAAATGTCTTCAACTTCTTGCCTAAGTTTTCAAATTAATTCTTTTTAGAGGTGGGATACCATGACTGAAGAAAGCTTTAAAAAAACTCTATTTTGATTATGTTCATGTGAATTAGGATTCTCTAGTTACCTCAAAACACATATACAGACTTTTAAAAATTGAGAACAGTCGGTGATTTAGCTCAGGGACATAAGCACCTGCCTGGCAAGCATGAGGTCATGAATTTGATCTCTGTACCAGAAAAAAAAAAAAAAAAAAGCAAAACATACCCAATGACAACTAAAACAAGCAGTTTTGATACAGAGATTGTTAGGAAGCAAAATGTGACACCTAATTCCAAATATTTATGTTCATCAGAATTGTCTTCCTGTTCTTATTTATGAGTGAATGTTCAAAAATATTCAACATAAATTTATGTTGATAAAATACTATGTTTGTTTCGTATATTTACACCCAAGAAAAACTTCATTTGAAAAACCAGTTTCCAGTGTTTTTTAAAAATGTGAAAACCCTGATACCTCAGCATGGACTATCTCGTTCTTGATCCTAGTTAATAAGATGTTTGTAATATGTCCTGGTACACATGAGACAGTAGCCTCCAGATGACTACAGCCACATTTTCTCTTCTAGCCAGGATTCTCTCGGATCCAAATGGAGATGAACCCATTTCTTGCTGGCATTTCCAGTATGTACTCAAGAGAGCGGAGGAATGGCTTGCTCCTCAGGGGATGTTCCCGGGTCTCTGCCCCATCCCTCTCCCGCCTCTCACCAGGTGACACCTGTGAAAAACCTCTGGGAGTAGAGACCATAGCCATGCATATTTTTTGCTTTTGCTTCCTTTGCTCTGCCTCCACATCTCAAAGTACATGGATATTATTGTCCTATATCCAAATGCAAG
Source organism: Cuniculus paca (assembly GCA_004365215.1). Lineage (NCBI taxonomy): Eukaryota > Metazoa > Chordata > Mammalia > Rodentia > Cuniculidae > Cuniculus > Cuniculus paca. The sequence continues at coordinate 7,799 of RJWT010008676.1, read as the reverse complement.
AAAGAGAATTTGCTCTGCAAAACTAACATATTATAGCAACGTCAGAGAATACCTTGCTATGCATGTTTCATTAAGAGGGTGCCGCACTTCAATATGAAATTCCACAATTTCTAGGATTTAGTCCCTTCCTAAATATGTTAGTGTGTGTTTTGCTGAATCTTGCCTTCCATAGGAGGCTAAATTGATGGCATGCTTCGTGCTTGTGACCAGCAGAGTTAGGTAGTGGCCAGCCTGTCATGTGCTGTTGTGGTCCAGCTGATCGTAAAGACAAGGATGGTGATAATGCTAATTACACTGGGTTAAATTCCAACAGGAGGTGCTTACCATTGCCCAGATGGCAGTGAGACACATGAGTTTGTCCTTGTCCTTTTGACCACGGTACTGGTTGGATTCCTGAAAGATTTAATTATTGCCTTGTGAACAGAGCTGGCTTTGGCTTGGTGTTTATCAGCACCAGAGCTGAGGAAATTGAACTTTATCTCGTGCAGATTAGATCACTACAAGCCTCGTTGGGGTAGGGGGAGTGGAAACTTCCTTCACTGGAAAGCACAGACCCTTTAGAGAACAAAGCCCCCAGGCCTTTTCCTCTACCGACTCAGCACCAACACTGGATAACTAAACCAGGGATTTATTTATTTACTTCTTTCAAGAGCCTTTCACTTGGCAAACCTTTTGCTAACTAAAAGCAGATTTCTTTCGAGATAAGGCACTCACTGCCTCAGGTTTCTGTTTCTCCTTTTCCATTACCTTCGGGTTTTACTAACTTTGTATCCAGGTTGGGGGCAGCTGCTGTGGGACAGAGCATCTGACCCACCAAGGAACTTGGTACCTTTTTCTTAACAGATTTCCATCCTACCACCACTCTGCAGCCCTCTTTAAAAGATAAAGAAAGAAAAGAAAGAAGAAAAGCTACCTCCCAGTTGTTTTTATCTTACTTAAATTTTGGGGGGATTTGAGACAGGGCCTTACTATACAGCCCATGCTGGCCTGCATTTTGTGATCCTGCCTCAACCTCCTGAGTGCCGGGATTATTTGTGTGTTCCTCTGTACTCAGCTCCTGATCCTTATTTTAAAGGAACATCTCTCCTGGGATGGGGTGTGTACTCTAGACTGGTGCCACAGTGTTTGGGGATGATGGGGTGCCTGGTGAGGAGGGATGTAGAGGCCCAGGGATGCAAAGGCAACAAGCGTGGTGTTTCTGTCTTGCCACCAGCTCTGGTCTCCCACACCACTTACTGTTTCTCTTCACTGCCACCCAGTTCCTTGGCCTCCAGCAACCAAATGACTTCCTGAGTACTGAAGCTGTGCCTGCTGTCCCTTTGGCCAGAAACACTAACTGAGAACTGCCTATCTTTGTTAAAATTCACCACACCAAGTCCCACCCTTTGAATTCCATGAAATTACTTCCGTGGGTATATTCACCTGAGAGTGAGTTGGTGGCATTGCAGTGTCTGGTTGTCAACTGTTTCTTTTTGTGTCCTTTCTTCCTTCCTCTCTCCTTCCTTCCTTTCCTCTTTCCTTCCATCCCTCCTCCTCTCTCCCTCCCTTTCTTGCTTCCTATCCAATGGAAGGGTGAAGAAGGAAAAATTCTGTCCTTGACATTGTCACAAACTCCAGGCAGAGAGAGATGGAGGTGATAGTCTGTCTACTGCATATCAGTGAGAATTGCACACGCACACACCCACTCCCAGGGGAAAGTGGCCAGTGACCAGACCTACACAGAGAGAAACAAACCGGAGGACAGGATTTCTGAACCTCATGTCAGCTCACTCATGAGCAAATCAGCCATATCCTGGCTCTTGACCTCCTTTGGGCATTGTACAGGGCTGATGAGCTCATGCTTGTAAAGAGTGCAAGCCTTTAATTGAAGTGTAATTAATAATCATCTGATAAGTGAATAACAATAATAATGATGTAATCCCTTCCCCCACAGACACACCCCATTTCCTTGGGTAGCACCACGGTGAGATGATGTCCCAGGGTGCTCAATTAGGTGAATAACTGAAGGTACAGACAAATCCTCACAGCTGTGCGCTGCTGGCATGGCCTCAGCAAGCCTGCACCAAGAGACCTAAAAGCACAGAACAATGCAGCAATGTTCTGCAAGTATTGAGGTGTTTGGGTAATGGGAAAGTTCTTGCTGTTTCATGACTCAGATGCGAGGACACCCACTTGATTCTTGCCAACCTGGTGGCCTCCCAAGCAGGACAGCTGAGCCTAGAAACCTTATGGAGACAGGCAGTTACTTATTTCTCCTGCTCCTCTGCCTTCCTAGCTTCCCCCTGGCCCAGAAAGATGGAGAGACAATATAAGTGCATCTGGCTTCTGCCTCCACACCGGTGATTATCAGAGAGACATGTGGACACCAGCCAACACACGGGTAGGCATCTTGGGTACCCAGTGAGCTGAACAGAGAAGCAATAGATATTAGAAAAAAGAATCCCTTTGGTTCTCCGGCTTCACATAATTTAATCTATAAAATTGAGTCTCCAAAGTAGAGACCAAGCTAAAAGAAATGGTTAGAATGGAAGCAAAAAACTGAAGGAGTCAGTTCATCATCTGCTTTTGACCGAAAGGCTTCTCAGTCCAAGGGGCTGAGATAGGCTGAGAAGAATCTCCAGCTAGAAAAGATAATAATACCTTCCATTTCCAAAGAATTTGTAGTTTACAAAGCACTTCATATAGCATGACTTCATTTGTGCTTCACAATAACTCTCTTAAATTTGTTGAACTTATTAGCCCCACTCACAGATGAAGAAACAGATCCAGAGTGACCAAGTGATTCACTCAGGCAGCGACAAAGACAGAGCCATAGCTAAACCCATGTTTTGAGTTACACAATAGCACTTACTCCACTGTGGGTGGCTTCCATCATCTTTTCTCTGCTGGGAAGAACAATATTCAACTTATTCAACAAATAGGTAATGAATGCCCACTCTGTGTTGGGGATGGGGCTAGGTGCAGGAGAGACAGCAGTAAATACACATACAAAGTTCGCTTCATAATTTTTTTTTTTGAGACAGGGTCTTGTTATGTATGAGAAGCTGACTTTAAACTCACTATGTAGGTCAGGCTGGCCTTGAACTCACTACGATCCTTCTGCCTCAGCCTCCCCAGTACTGGAATTACAGGTATGTGACACTGTGCGTGGTGCTTCATAACATTTTCATTGCTATATTTGTTTTCTATTTAGCTGAGGCTCTCGGCCATAGGATCCTTTCAGAGACATCTGTAGTACTTCAAGTTCTTTTGATCACAAGAGGGAAAAGCCAGTTTTAGTTAACTAGTGAATGAAAGGGAATTTATTCAAAATGTTATAGGATATCTCATGGAATCTAAGCAAATGTTCTATCCCAACATTCTGGAAAGCCAAGAACCTTCCTGGTCTTCCCAAAGTTCAAGAAGGACAGCTTCTAAACGCTTAGCAGCAAACATAAGGATATTTCTCTTTCTGTTCAGAGTTTTGCTTGAGTTTTGTCTTTCTGCTTCCAAGTTCAAATCGCCAGCAAAGAATTTCACTGAACACCTGCCTCAAACTCTCTACCATTGGAACAGTCCCTCAGGCTAGCATGGCAGGACCATAGAGATCAGACATTAGGGGACATCGTCTCTGAGGCCCGTGGGGACTGGGAGTCTGCACCCAGGCAACCGCCGTCATCCAGGAGCCCTTTTGAGTCCTGCAAGGACTGGGAAGCTGCGCCCAGCAACCTGCCCACACCCGGGGACCATCTCTGAGGCCGCAGGGACTCGGAGTCTGTGCCTGCGACTCGGCGTCCTCTTGGAAGCCTCGGTGAGGCCTGCTAGGAATGCAAATGTGTGCCCAACGACCCATCAACACCTGGGAACCATCTCTGAGGCCCACAGCCACTGGGAACCTGTGCCCAGCAACCTGCAGTCACCCAGGAACCCTCGGGGAAGCCCGCGGGGACCGGGTGTCCGCGCCCAGCGACCCGGAAGCAACAGCAGCCCTCAGTGAGGCCCGCTGCCCGGCAGCCCACTAGAATGGGAAGCGACTAGGACTTGGCATTCGGCTGATTCGGAGGAACACAGGAAAATGCCAAAACAGACATTACACGGGCCAGTTTCCAGGGAAAATGAGCCACCAGGTGCTGGGGACTTGGGTGACACTGCAGCGCAAAGCAGGCAGGTGGATTGGACGCCAGAAGTTGTCAGGTACTGCCTCCCTAAGGCCCTTCTTTCTTTCCATTTTTCTCTCTAAATTCTGTCAAAAATGTTATGAATGCATCCTGACATATTTATGAATGAAATGGTAAAATACCTGGGGTTTTTCTTTAAAATACATTTGGACCGTAAATGTGCCCCAAAGGTTCAGTTAAAGGTTCATTTTCCGGTCTGGTGCTTTTGGGAAGCAGAGGAATCTGCCAGAGGTGGACTCTAATGGGAGGTCTTCGGGTCACTGAAAGTGTGTCCTTGGAAGGGACAGTGGGACCACAGCTCTTCCCTCTTCTTCGTTTTTGCTTCCTAGCTACCAAGAGGTGATAACTTTGTTCTCCTGTATTCTCCTGCCATGATATGCCACTCATCACAGGCCCGAAGTAACAGGCCCAGTCTATCATGAACAGGAACCAGAACTGTGAGTTCAGATAAACCACTTTTCTTTGTCAGTCAATTATCTCGGTTATTTGTTTTAGTGACAGCAAACTAACACAAAATATTCCAGGAAAAAGGAGGAGTGGGACCAGAACAAGCAAGATCCTAATACTTGCTAGAGTTGGGTAATGAGTACCTGGATATTTGTTTTTATAATTCTTTTTACTTCTTTGTATTATTGGAAATGTCTATTTTAAAAAAGGTAGGGTTGGAGGTGTAGCTCAGTGTTAAGAGTGTTTGCCTTGCATGCACAAGGCCCCACGTTCCATCCCTGGAAGAGAAAAAAAAAGAAAAAGCAGAAAAATACACAGGGATGATTCCATGTAATTACGCTTCTTCCTTGAGCCCTTTCTAAATGAATGTATTTTTCTGCGCAGATTTTTTCCAAATGATTCCCTTCTTGCCTTGTTACCTCTATTATTTGATGTTTCTTGAAGACCAGGATTATTTCACCAATTTAGAAACTATGCCGTGAAATCCTCCTATGGGTTATATAGTGTTTCTTTCTTCCAGGTAAACTCGTAGCTCTGACAAGTTGAATATCTGCCTGTGTATTTTCTTAGCCTTCAGTCCTTTGCGCAGGTTCCACAAAATGCTGTAGAGACTCCCTTCTCGGCTGTTCGGTTGACACTCCTTTGTAGATCCCTTTATGACAGAATCACATTATTATGAGGGAGAAATTGGAATGAACATTCAGGAAGCTTCTGGCCATTTGTACCTGCAAGTGACATTTTTTACCCTGGCATCTGATGCCCAGGATCCCTTCAAACACTTAGTGATTGTTCTGGGGGTCAAGTCAGGTTCTAAAACACATTTAAGAACAAGTTTTATTTTGAACCAATCAACAAGAAGAAGAAAAAAGCAAGACAGCTCACTTGGGCCCCATCCTGGTGGGGTCAGCCAGGGCAGGCGACTTCAAGTAGGTGCCCAGCTGTCTTTATTTCCAGCAGTTCCATTAACAGTTGGCAAGTTTCACTCACTTTCAGCACTTGCAACATGCAACTGTTGACCCAACTAATACTACCTCATGCTCTTGGGCCTTTATGTGTTCCCTGGTCATGACAGTCAGAACTCAGGGCCCAGAGCGTCCACTTTGTCTATGAGCTGTATTCGTACAGGGCAGGGAGATGGTTTAGCCACCCCTGTCTCTCTTTACCAAATCCTCCCACCAGAAACCTGGCACCCTTATTTTTTCCTTGCTGGATTGATGTTAAGCCCTTACTGTAATTGCCTCACAGAAAAAAAAAAAACTAAATGTGTACAGACAACCATGCTGAGACCTCATATTTCAAAACCAGCCAGGCTTCTTTTTAAACACGCCTTCACAGGGTGTGAAATCAATCATGTCATGGCTGGGTCTTGGATGGCACAGGGGACAGCCATCTCATCTTACTCCAGAAATACAGCCAATGGCTCAACTCCCCACCACTTCCCTAATCCTTCCTTGCCCCCAACCCACCCCCAGTCCTTTACCCCACAACTGCCCATTTGGCCCTTTGCCAAGGGGCTTCCCCTTTGGGTTGGCAGCTTGCTCTGTGACTCTCATTTATTCTTCACAAGGAAACTGTGACCTAACTGTCCACAGTTCCCTTCCACTCCCTGGTGTCCACTTGTGCTTTGTCCTTGTCCTCCAACTCAGTGTGTGCCAGTGGTGCTCCAGTTACTATCCCAGTGTGAGTCAGTTCTTGAACTCTGGCCATTTGCTCTGCCCTCTGTTTCACCTTTCCACCTTTGAAGTACTAGGTTCAGATCCACTGCCCTGCAGAGCCTTGGAATAGCAGCAGAAAAAAGAGTAAGTTGGTGACTGTTTACTCTCGCTGATTTTTGTATTAAGAGAGTGGGACTGGTACTGAAGCAAAAATATTTTACAAAATACAGTCTAAATCAATAAATAAGCCAACAGCTAAACTAATGACATTCCATCTCTTAGTTGGATTAAAAGTTAGCAACTGAATATTATGGCATATTTTTACTTGCTGCCCCCCCAACCATGATCTGCCTACATTCCCCACTCCAGGACAAGTGTTAGAAACTTAGCCCCTGGTGCAAAAGGGTTGAGAGGTGAGGTCTTTCAGAGATGATTAGTTCATGAGGGCACTGTCCTCATCTCTGGACTAAGGCTCTTATCTCAGGAGTGGGTTAGTTATAAAACAGGATCTCTGTCTCTCGCCTTGTGATACCGTCCATTGTATTACTGATGTCACAAAAAGGCCTTCACCAGACCCCAGTACCTTGATATTGGACTTCTGAGCCTCCAGAACCTTGAGTCAAATTCATTTCTATCATTTATGAATTATCCAGTCTGTTGTCTGCTGTTATAACAAAGCAGCCTGAGATGGCCACTGATGGAGGATGATCACAGCTGTAATAGGGAGATGTAGGCAGAGAGGAAAATAGAGGCAAAGTGTGTGGGTGGTCAATCAGCCAGATAAACAAACCTCAGCTCCTATGTTTTGCTCACTTCCTGGCCCTGCTGAATTATCCCACTGCTGCTCAGTGTGAGCCCAAAAATCCAAAATATGAAAATAATTCCCTAACTCTGTTCTATTTAGTGTGGGCTCTCCTCTTCACATCTGTGATGTATGTGTTATCATATCCCAGTAGGTAATGATGTGGTTATTATTCTTTCCTAGCAACTCTGCTTTGCAGAAAAAAAAAAATCAACACATGCACACATTTTGCTCCTCAATCTGACCTGTTCCAGTCAGTTTCAGTGTTGCCTCAAGCCCTTTCCTTGTGTGCACACACACTCACACATCTGATGTGCTGGTTTACCATCTGTACTATCTTCTGGTTTAGTAACTTCAGATCTGAATCTTACTCTTTTCTCCATATGTCATGAGGTAAAACTTGTAATAACTTAGGTTGTCACGGTGCTTATGACTAGTTCAGAAAAATAAGCATAAAAAAGATTAAAAGCTTGGTTTTTTTACTCTGGTTGGTTATCTGTTTTTTTTGTTGTTGTTTGTTTGTTTGTTTAGAGACTGTCATGTAGATTAGCTTTGATCTTTGTCTACAGCTCATATGATGGGCAGTTCAAAATTTGTTGAGTGGAAATAAAAGAGGAGGAACATGACACAGATACCATGAGTCAGATGTCTTGCCAACTCCATCTACTAACTCACAGGCACAGTTGAGTGGAGACTGCTAACCATTCATCTATTTCTCATGCCAGATGAGGGTGGGTT
>RJWT010008675.1:0-26007 GCA_004365215.1 Cuniculus paca | reverse complement strand
TGAATTTATCAGAAAAGTCACACTTTTTTCAAACCTCAAGTTCCATTTTCCTATAAAAATCATAAATACAAATACAACTACTTAAAGAAATCAAAGTATTTATCTAGACCTAGATAGTCAACTTGATATAGTGATAAGAAAACTATACAAACCACTGGAAATTCAAGTTACTGTTTATTGTTCCCTCCAGTGTGACTTCTTAGATTGCCTTACGTCAGGTCAAAGAATCTCAACTTAATGGTCCTGGATCCTTCAACTTTAGTACTCATTTGCTTTATCATTGTAATATCAGAACAAGTCACTTAGTTTTACAAAAAAGAACAGAATTAAGCAATTATTTTTTGACAAATGACTCAGGTGTGGCGGTTTATGCCTGTGATCCCAGCTATTTGAGAGGGCAAGACAGGAGGATAGCAAGTTCCAGGTAGCTTGGGCAACTCAGTGGGAACCTGTCTCCAAAAAAAAAAAAAAAAGCGGGAGATGTAGCTCAGTGTGAAGGCCTGGATTCAACTTTCAGTACTGCAAAAAATAAATAAAAGTTAAAAAGTAAATAAAAATAAAATTTGTTTTCACTGTAGACTTCATGAATGAAACATAATAATGTACAACTACTGAAAGGGAAGCAAACATGGCTCTTATAAAAAGAACTGCTGAAAGAGTCAGTAAAAGAAAGAAGTGAGAAACGATTTTGATGTCGCTATCATATGTAGAAGATGAACCCTAGTTCTTTTTTTTTTTTTTTGGTACCGGGGATTGAACTCACGACCTCATGCTTTCCAGGCAGGTGCTTGTGCCGCTGAGCTAAACCCTCAGCTCTATGAACCCTAGTTCTTACTCTTGACACTGTCGCTGTTACTGGTCCCATTACAACTTTTGTGAGATGAGCACAGTATATTTAATTTAGGTACAAAGCCAGAATGATGTAGCATTCTTTCACACTATAAGATGCTTGAAGAACCCTTAGAATATTCTCACAGTGGCTCAGACTCAGATGAATGCCCGAAGGCAATGTGAACTCTTGGTGAATACTACTCACTGATCTTCTGTTCCAAAAAACTTCACAAAGAAGCATTTCTTTCCACGTGGTTTCTTCAAGTCCTTGGGTGGATTCACAATCTGGAGGATAAAAGGGGAAACAGAGGTTTGATGACAACACAGCAGCCAATTAGAAAAGTAATTTTCTACAGCTTAAAGTTGGTAAAAATGAAAGCAAGCAAGCAAGCAAGCAAGCAACAAAGACCTAATACCTACCCTGGCATTTTTCTTGAAATATGTAAAATGTGCAAGCATTCTATAAGTTCCCTGAGCTAACATGTAGCAATCTTCAGTGGATACAATATTCCTTTTACTGCATGGCTCCTCTTACACAAGTAGTTAAAACTAAAATCAACATTTTTCCTCCCATGTCAATGTCATCAGTGAAGGTATATAGAAGACATTCTTCAAAATACTTCCCATACAGGAAGAGATGAAACAAATAGTTAAAATAAAGGACAACTGAGGCACAGAAAATGCTATACTGCAGAGTCTGGATTCCTAGCAAGAATATAAAAACAACATTTGGAAAGCTAGGATGGATCACCTCATACAAAATCTGGAATGATAACTTTTGCAAAAATGCTCTGGAGCAGCACATATGGCAACCAGGGAAGAAGATTTAAACTTAGTTGGGACAAAAATACTTTGGCTTTTCACTAACCTACATTTAGACTTTTCCTGGAGAATTAACTTTCTTCTCCTTTCATTAGATTTAAGCATAAAGCTCAATTCAAATTAGGCTTGAGTTCCACAGTTAAAAATCTCATAAACCATCTCTGATTTGAGAAATAAGTGAATACTGCAGAGTAAATGATCTGGTTTATACAACTTCTAAAGTAACTAATACTACAAAACAAACAACTAAAAAAACCCCAAGTTATCTAAATGTGCTAGAAACAGGGGTCTTCCGAAAAAGGAAGACCATTTCTCATTTCCACAAACTCATCTTCAGATATCTTCCTTTAGTAGCAAGACACTCACCTTTCCTGGCCAAGGAGGATACCTGCCGAGTTTCCCCCTAGAGAAAACACAGAGTCAGAACTTGTCCTGGAAAAGCCAGTCCATCTCCTTCAACCCACTCAATATGCAATTCATACTCCTAAATCTCTGCTGACACCGTGGAGGATCAGAACAAAAACAGGCAAATTAAGAGTTCTTAATCTGGCTTCCACAGCTGGACCCAGGACCTTCAGACATGAAATGCAAAACTCATAGCATGTGCGTTGAAGTCTATGCATTCTTCTGCTGACATGGAATACAGAACAACAACATCGTCAAGAGTCATTTGTCTGGAGCCTCCCAGTGACCGGGGTGGGAGGGCAGTTCCCTCTGTAAACACAGACTTCTCCTAAGTCTAGTTTAATTCACCAGATCAGTCCAGCTTTGACAAGTGCTAATGGAAACCTTCCTCTTGGTCAAGAGACAAACTACGCAGTTCAAGAAAGGCGACGACTGTCAGTCTTGGGTCTGGCGGTCGTCAGGGACACAGGAGCAGACCATGAGCGGCACCCCAAGGCAGCACTGGTCACTGCCAAGCCACTGGTTGTAAAGGAGAAGTCCCCCCTCCGTTTCCTCATCGGCCAGTACCAGCAATCCGGTTTCGACCCCACCGGTCGAGCTGCCCACTCTGGTTGTTCCCATCGCAACGCGGGTGTTGACGGACCTGCCCCGGCGCGATGGCCCCACGGGTTCCCCAGATCTCCCGGTTCCCGAGAGTCCCAGCAAGACCCGAGAGACTCGGGGTCTTCCAGAGCCGGGCGGGGCCAGAGGCTCCTTCCGCTGGGACGGCTGGCGTCCGGGCCCCAAACGCGGCCCTCCCGAGGCGGCCTCCGGGACCACAGCCGGGTCTGCCACGGCCACCCTCAGCTCAGTCCCCCGGGGCCGGACTGCCCCTTCCGCCCAGCGCCGCTTGCAGCGCCGACACTTCGTCTTCCCCACTCCACGGCCTGGAGCGCACGGAAAGGCAGCTCTGGGACTACCCGCAAACCCCTCGCCCCGGGGCACAGAACTGCCGCGCATCTCGCTTGACCCGGGCCGCTTACACTCACCACACCAAGTCGCCGAGCCGCAGACTCACAGCCGCCATCTTACCACCCAACCACCGCCGCCGCACAGGCCGCCGGGAACTTCACGTCGCTCGGGTGCCGCCCATTGGAGTGAGCCCGACCACGTGACAGAGCCCGGCTGTCATCAGCCTCGCCGCTGCATAGACGTCACCGCGCTCGCGGGTGCTCATTTGCTGGCGCAGCAGCACGTGACTCAGGCGTCGCGGTCCCCGCGCGCTGGAGCTCCGAGACTCCCGGCTCCTTCCCCCTCCCTCCGGCTCGTGACAACGAAGCGTCCAGGGTCTGAGGCGACGGCGGCGGCGGCGGCGACGACGACGACGGTGCAGCCGGCCAAGAGCAGGAGCGAGCTGGCCTCGCCGCCCGCCCCGCCCCCGGACGCTGGACTCAGTGCCCTTCTCCTTCGTCGCTTCCGTTAGTCGGGCAAGGGCCCCGGGCCATTCCTGAGACTGAGGCGCCCGCGGGTCCCGTCGCTGCGCGCGGGCGCTGCCCTGATGGACCTCGGCGCGGCCTGAAGCCAGTCTTCTTCCGATCCTGCTACCCCGCGCCCGGCGAGACCCGCTTGGCCGCAGCCCGGAAGACCCCGGAGCGCCGGTGCCCGAGCCCTAGGACTGGGACGCTGCGCTCGCTCGCGCCCGCCCCTGGCTTCCGTGGAGCGCCCAGCTCTCGGGGCGGCGCGCACGTCCTGCCGGGGCGCTCGCTGGCCGAGTTGTTTTTTGGACGTGGAGTTGGCATTTGTCCGCTTCTTTCCGGGCGGGCGCGCGGCGTGGCTGACGAGTCCCTGGGGCGGGGACACGGCCATGGGCCGGGGCACGGGCTGAGCGCCTTCCCGCATGCAGGGTTTGGGAGCCGGCCGCTAGCCGAGCGGCAACCCGAAGTGCGGGCCGGCATGAGGACCGTCGCGGGGGAACATCTGCGACCCGCGTGGGCACTGGAGACAAAGGTGCGTATCGTTGTCCGGCTGGGCTCTTGCGTTACCTTCGCTGTAGTTTGACACTTTGTAAGAAGTTATGACAGCAGGAAAACAGATGTCAGCGTAGCAGGGACTGTTAGCTGCCCCGGAGGACACCTGCCCAAACTTTTGCAGACCAGGTGGAAGCAGGGCACTTTACAAAAGATCCCAGTTACAGATTCCAGGAAGCCCGAATTCAGGGCTGTCCTAAAACTAGATTCTTGAGTCACCTGCTGGAGAAGGTGGTGGGCCCATTAGTCTTAGGCTTTGTGCTATGCAAAGACTTGAGTTGTAAGGGGGAGGGGTTTTTGGTGAGTTCCGTTTCCCTGAAGTACCTTGAGTTACTTGCAGGGACTGGCATTTACAGTGTGCATGTTCTTTTAAAGACAAACTGAGTAGCATATTTAAAGTTAAGAGAAGTAATTCGGTAAAACTCAGTATGTTCTTAATTTAGAAATTCTTAATTTTTGAGGAACTGAAGGATATTGTAATGACTTGATGAAAAGTAGGAATCCTGACATTTACGCTTTACTTAGAGCATTCCTTTTAAAGTCAGGAACATGGCAAAGGATATATTGTCTAATGCCCTGGAAGTTCGAGCCAATGCAATAAGACATGAAAGAAACAAAATCAGTATTATTTTTCAGAAAAAGAATTCTCATTTCTGTTGATTGGATGACCTATTAAAACGTAAGAGAATACAAATAATTCAGTAAATAGACTAATTGCAAAATTAGTAAGCACGTTTTTGTTTCACCAGTAGTCAGTTGAAAATTGGTTAAAAAGGATGTACTGTATTTACAATAACAAGCATGCTCAGTTCTTGGGACTAACCAGAGATGTAAAGGATACTAACATTTTTTGCCTAATCAGTTGAGCTTTTTAAGAGGATTGTTTTTGTGTGTTGAATACTAAAAATAATATTCAACTCATTTAAGTTGAATACTTAAAAATTTAGCTATTTTTAAGACTTAAATTGTACTCATAAATCTTGTTTTATTTACAAATCTAAAAAATGTTTATGTGAAAACAAAACTGCTTGATTTTTGACAGGTTCAATTAAGGCACCTGTTTAACATTAAATTCCCTTAAGCAGTTGACTCTTCACTAGATTAATCAAATTCCCTTAAATGTCTTAAACTGCATTTAATGTTTTATAGTTTTTTTTCTAATACTTAAAACTTACTAAAATTGTAAATCTAGTAGTAAAAATCTTTCTAAGAATTTAAACTCCTAAATAAACTCGCAAATATAAATCAGGTTCTTGTAAATACGTAAACATTTTAGAATTTAATTATATTTTCTTAAGGATTTCAAATTAAAATTATATGTCTAGTATGTCATACTTTAATATATTCTCTTAAATGTTTCAAATGACTTAAACAGTATCTTGTGATGGTTATGAAACATCCTCATGTAACTGCCAAGTGTTAATATATTGTAGTTTGGGTTACTTTGTCCTCTAGTTCAGTTTTTGTACCATCTTAGGCTTTCACAACTAAGAGTAGGACCTTTCCCTGCTAGGTGGATTAAAGCTTCGGTCTCTTAAGACTTAGGACTGAGATAGGTTATATTTTTAAGTTACTGGCTGCACAGGGCCACTTGGATCTTGTTGCTATTTCCAAGACTGCCTTTCTTCATCCTGTTGAACAACTTGCTGATTTCCTTCTTAGAGTTATACTGTGCCTGCTCCCTCAGAGTCGGCCCTATAAGGCTTCACATTTCAGATGGAATTTACCATCTTTATAATACAGTGCATCACAAATGACCTGAGTGCATTGGCGGTTTCTTTTAGGGGACTCTCAATCTCTTAGTGCAGTTGCTAAGTGGTCTTTCCACTGGCCAACATGGTTAGTGCTGATCTCTTTGCTGCTTGATAAGAATTATTTTAATTTCATTTTTATATTTTTTACTCTTATCAGGTCTTAGATCTCAGTTTTATGGTGAGAACCTGTCCTCATATCTTACAGCATAGCGAACTCAAATTGAGTTAAAGGGTTAAATGTGAAAAAAAAAAAGAATCTACAAAAGACCCAATAGGTGAATTCTTATTTAAGATCTGGCTGGAGAAGGGCATTCTAGGCATGAAGAAATGGGAGGAGTCATATGGGAGAAGAGCCTAACTGTAGTCCTTTTTTACTTCAACCATGGGACATGGGGTGATTTTCACATAGTTAAGAAAAATCTATATTTAGAGTGAGTATTAAGCTGAAAAAAGCAATAAATGGTAATTAAAATAGATTTAATAATGGAGTCTTGTCAACAATGAAATTATTTTAAATCTATGGGCTGGGGATATAGTTCAGTGGAACAGTAGTTGCTTAGCGTGTGCCAGGCTGTGTGTTCTATCTAGCCTCAGCACCCCTCCCCCAAAGTTAAATCTGTGTGATAGAACAAGAAAACATTTTTTTTCATCTTGGTTTGACTTGGCCCTTCTTTTCAATGTTAACAGAAGCCATGCAGTGACACCTGCTAAGACTTGTTGGTAGCCATGTCGGAGCCCCACAGGGTCCAGTTCACCTCTCTCCCAGGTTCTCTGAATCCTGCACTTTTGAAGAAGTCCCGGAAAGAGGAGGTTGGGGGAGCAGAGCAGCATCAGGACTGTGAACCAGCTGCAGCCGCTGTTCGGATTACTCTCACCCTCTTTGAACCAGATCACAAACGCTGCCCAGAGTTCTTCTACCCAGAGCTGGTGAAAAATATACGAGGAAAGGTGAAAGGCCTTCAGCCTGGAGACAAGGTACACTCCAGTATGCCCAAGTCACCCTGCAACCTGCCATGTAGGTGTCAGCATGTACACATGGGCCTTCATAGTAAGAAAGTGATACTAGAAAGTCTTAGGCTGCCCCGAGATCATGTAACTCATCCAAAGCAAGCATGTGGTTAGCTGGTCTTGCTACTGGGCACAAAGGGAGAGAATTCTTTATAAAATAATTATCTTGACTTATACTAAAGAAAAATACGTAGCACCTCCAAGACTAATTTGAATTATGACTAATTAATATAATAATGGAAGCAGCATTGATCCAGGTGTGGTGACAAACACCTCTTATCCCACACTTGGGAGGCTGAGGCAGGAGAATTGCAACAAGTTCAAGTGCTACGTAGTGAGACCCTGAATAGTTGTGGGTATACTCTGCAATGTTAAAAGAATAATATAATTTAGGCTGTGGGTATAACTCAGTATTAGACTCAGCACTTGTGTAGCATGTGGGAGGCCTTGACTTCAATCCCCAGAGTGGAGGGGGAGGAGGGGAAGAAAGAGGGGGAGGGGTAAGGAGAAAATGAATGAATAATATAATGTGATATATTTGTGCATTGATTCATTTAGCATATATTCCTTACAATGTGAGGCACTGTGCTAGACACCGTGGACTATGTGAAGAGGGGAAGATGGTCTCCTAGCCTCAAAGGAACTTGCAATCTTGTAGATGTTTTAGGAGAATTGTACCAGTGCAGGTAACAGAAGTTACAATGTGATTATTGTTTAAGTCAGCTACAAATACAGACCAGAGGGCTTGGGCAGAGGAGAGTTTATAGTCCAGGATGCTCTGTTCAGACAGAGCCGGACCTTCATATAGTTGGGAAATGATAGTCATTATCGGTACTCATTTTTTTTTCCCTCCTGTACTGGGGATAGTACCAGGGCCTCGTTCGTGCTAGGCAAGTGCTCTACCTCTGAGCTACATCCCTAGCAAGTTATTGGAAGATTACTGTTTATAAGATGTAAAGGAATATATGTTGAATCCAGTGATGTTCAAAATTGGTAGAATTTCTTAAAATTATTTTAACCACTCAATGAGAAAAATTAGAAGATGCAGATTAACACATTTTAAAAACTACCCATTTGTGTACATTTTTAGTGTGTTCTATAATATCCTGTTGTGCATACATGCCATAAATTGTTTAATAACTAATCCTTGTAGATGGGTCTCAGCAGAGATAGAAGGGGGATGGAATAAGAGAATTTTGTTTCCAAACAGCATCCAGTTTTTAGCATTTTTGGTCTATTCTAAAGTCTTAAGCATATTTGGTACAGGAATCTTTTATAAAAATTAAGATTCTTAGCCGGGCATGGTACCGCACACCTGTAATCCCAGCGCTTAGGAGGCTGTAGCAGGAGGATCGCTATGAGGTCAAGGCCAGCCTGAACTACATAGTGAGACCCTGCCTCAAAAAGATTCTTTGCTGAAGAATCTTAAGGGCCAACTCTGGAAAATTTACTTGATGAGAAAAATGTAAGAGTAAGCTTATAGAACAAAAATAAACTGAGAGTCTTTGTGAAAGTATTTGGACTGATTATTGAAATTGGAGGACAAGATGAAAGGATGAACCCTTGAAGATAGATTTCCAAGGGTAGGGAATATGGTGAACCTGAGTTCCACTTTGGTAGCACTGACATAAGTGCCATTCCGACTACTTTTCTGGACAGGAAAACAGAGCAGCTCTCTAGAACTCATGCTACATTCAGTGGGTTCTTAATTTTTTTGAGCCATTGATTATTTTGGAAGTCTGGTGAAGCCTTTGGATCCCTCAGAACTTTTTTCAAACATGTAAAATAAGTTATAGGATTATAAAGGAGATTAACTAAACAGTTCCCTAAAGATTGAGCATTTTCTAATCTGTATTTTAAGCCTCATGGTGTAGTCCTCTGATAGGTGATTTTAGGTATTTAATCAAGTTTTGTTGAATTATGTGAATGGAAGTTCTACCTTTTTAAACAATTGACATAAATACTGATGAGATGGTAACATGTAAGAATATTTTCCTTCGTCTTTATTGAAAAATAGTTGTTTTATTATACAGTTTATGGGTATTATGTAGTCAGTAAAGATTCTATGGCTAGAGCTATGACAATTTTTTGTGACTTATTTTTTGTGGAATGGTCTTTTTACAGAAAAAAGATCTCATAGATCCTTTTAATGATGAAGAAAAGGAACGACATAAAGTGGAGGCCCTTGCACGGAAATTCGAAGAAAAATATGTAAGACTTTTTTCTCTTGGGCAACAAAAGAACCTCATGTTGTGGGAGAGGTTTCCAGACATTTGCATGGTCCTTTAGTAGATTATCATGTAATTTACACTGATCTGGAAATAGCTCAGAAAAAACAGAATGTATCTATTAAATGTATTAATGTACAGAAATCACCCATAGCAGGAGCTAGTGTGTGAGCTAAACAGATAAATGAATAAAAAGGCTTGTTATCCTGCCTTGGAGAAAAGTGTTTTGGTATGAAGTTTGAGAAGCCATTTTTTGCTGGGCATAGTGGCACACACCTGTAATCCCAGCATCAGAGGCTGAGGCAAGAGAATTGTTGTGAGTTCAAGACCAGCCTGGGCTACAAAGTGAGCTCAAGGCTAGCCTGAACTGCATAGTGAGAACTTGTCTCAAAAAGTGAATGAAAAAGAAAAAAGCCATTTGTTGCTGGGCTTGGTGGTGCACACTTGTAATTCCAGCACTTGGGAGGCTGAGGCGGGAGGATCACTTTGAGTTTGAGGCCAGTCTGAGCTGCCTAAGCAAGTTCAAGGCCAGCCTGAACTGTATGGCATGACCCTGTCTCCAAAAAATAAAAAAAGAAGGAGCCAACTATTTAGTTTATACTTCTGTCCTAAACAATTTTATTCTAATATAAATCTGCCCTTTTCAAAGGTCTTCAGGGAAAGAGGTATTGGGGTATGTAACTGTGGTAGTACTTTACAGTCTTTATTACTAGCTGAAGTTCAAGGCAACATTTAATTCTGTGTACTTATCAAAAGGCATGTGACCTCTTTAAATTTTAGGGTGGAAAGAAACGTAGAAAAGATCGAATTCAGGACTTGATTGACATGGGGTATGGTTATGATGAGTCGGATTCCTTCATCGATAACTCTGAGGCGGTGAGTAGCTGGTGTGCAGTCTCAGAACAATCACACCTTGGTCCTACAGATAGTGACTAAAATATGGGGTGGGGGCAGAGCAGCATGTACTTCTCAGCAGCACTGATAGGAGAGAAGTGGTCTCTTGGACTCAGGCTGTGGTTTCCTCATCTGAAAATGATGACCAGTCTGTCTCAACACATGGTAGCTCACATGGTTGTGATTGGCAGGGAGGGTGTCTTATGCTGTCTAAAGTGGGAAAAAGAAATGTAATTCTCTCTCTTAAGACCCACTTTGCACCTTTGGACCATAGAACCAGAATTTGGAGCTGACATTATATTTTCCCCCTTCAGTATGATGAGCTTGTTCCTGCTTCTTTGACTACAAAATATGGAGGATTTTACATTAACTCGGGAACTCTACAGTTTAGACAAGCATCAGAGTCTGAAGATGACTTCATTAAAGAAAAGAAGAAAAAATCTCCAAAGGTCAGAACACGCTTGCTTTTTCAGAGATACCTTTTGACATGACCCTGTGAGATAAGTAGGTGACTTCAGACTGTGCAACGGCTTAGGTTGCTCAGAGGCTGGTGGAAAGGTTGAGCTGCGCCAAGGTGATGAGAGTGTGGGGGCTCCCGCCAGCCCTCGGTCGTGTCTATGTCACTTGATGCCCCAGCAGGTTCGGTTTCATGAGATGGTCTTGGGATGGGAATGAGGGTGTGGAGTCAGGCATGAGGGTGTGCTTTACCTTTGCTGGCCATCTTTAGTGGATGCATAAGGACTTCATTTCCCAGGAATGTCACCTGCTGAAAACAAGTCAGCCTTCCATTGAGTGTACTTTAGGTTCTGTTTCCCACTGCCTGTTATTTAAAGTGAGGTAGGGCCTGTACATCCAAATGAACAAGGTTTCAGGCCTCAGAGGGGCCACTGTTGTGTTCACCCTAGGTGTTTCCAGGAGACACTGTTGGTGGGAATGCTGAAGGTTTGTGGTCCAGTTACTGCTCTGAGAGCTTTTCTGTTCCTGAAGGAAATAAGACAGAGCTCAGGATGTGCCCCGGGTGGAGCAAGGCCAGTGTCCAGTAGTGCACTTGCTCCCTGAGTCAGGGAGCCGCGTAACTGTGCCTTGTCTTTAATTCTCAGAAGCGGAAGTTGAAGGAAGGTGGTGAGAAGATAAAGAAGAAGAAAAAAGATGACACTTATGACAAGGAGAAGAAATCGAAAAAGTCCAAGTTTTCCAAAGCCGGGTGAGAGGCAGCAGCTTTTTGCTAGGATAAGTCTGACCCGTGAGGGTAGGACACCCAGGAGCTGACTGACCCTCCCCCACAGCTTCAGAAGAGGCAGTAGGGCCTGGCCCTCCATTTTCCCGCTTGCCTCCTGCAGGGCTG
The DNA here is from genome assembly GCA_004365215.1 of Cuniculus paca. Lineage (NCBI taxonomy): Eukaryota > Metazoa > Chordata > Mammalia > Rodentia > Cuniculidae > Cuniculus > Cuniculus paca. The sequence continues at coordinate 14,714 of RJWT010008675.1, read as the reverse complement.
TTCTGGGCCTAGTCAGCTGCTCTCATCTCTGTGTGTCAGATAGCCAGAGTTCCTCTGTTTCACTGTCAGTGTTGGCAGCTATTTCTGTCACTGTGTGATTGCTGATGTTCCTTGTTCTCTTGGGCACTCCTCTGCCCCAGTTTTTCTATCTCTGTTTTCCTTTGTCTTCTGCGGTCATGCTTTCTTCTCACTTAGTCTCATCCCAGCTGCCTCCAAGTTGCTGCTGTTCTCTGCTGCTGCTGTTCTCTCCCTTTAAATACTTTTCTTGCCCCTCCCCATTTCTGCAACCTTTTATTTCAGCCTGGCAGTGGTTCTTAGAAACCCAGTGGATATTTAGCATTTCATGACACTGTGTTGCTAACCTGTATTCACTCTCAAGCTTTGGTCCAGCAAGAAGGAGCTCCGTATGCCAAGAGGAGGGAGGAGTAATAACAGGGTGGACTGTGACTGAGGTTCTCTTGGAGACCATTGCCCTGGGAGCAGGGGTGAAGGTCTCTTGAGTTTCCCTATGGAGGGGTCCTATAACCTGGGTAACCAGTTTCTGTCTTACTTACAGCTTTACTGCTCTCAATGCCAGTAAGGAAAAGAAGAAGAAGAAATATTCTGGGGCTTTGAGTGTTAAAGAGATGCTAAAGAAATTTCAGAAGGAGAAAGAGGCTCAGAAAAAGAGAGAGGAAGAGCATAAGCCTGTAACAGTCTCATCACTGGAAACTCCAGGCCTTCGGGAATTGGAGGGTCCTTCTGACCCCTTGCTGTCACTTTTTGGCTCTGCTTCTGACAACGACTTGCTCCAGGCAGCCACTGCCATGGACTCCCTGACTGATTTGGACCTGGAGCAGCTGCTTAGTGAGTCTCCAGAAGGAAGTCCCTTCCAAGATATGGATGATGGAAGTGATTCCCTCGGGGTGGGCTTGGACCAGGAATTCAGGCAGCCCTCTTCCCTCCCTGAAGGCCTGCCAATACTCCTGGAGAAACGCGTTAAGGAACTGGCTCAGGTATGGTGACACACTGTGTCCAGGCTTTCCTGGAAGTGGTTTGGGCAGATTGGCATTGGTTCTGTACCATGTGAAGTGCAATGCCCAGAGATACCCTTAAAGAGTTGGCAGTAAAAGTGTGAACTTTTTCTGAGCTTTCTTCTTATCCTAAGTGAGGAAACAGTGTTAACTTTGCCCATCAGGCTTCATCTTTAAGCCTTTCTTGCTTCCTTTGTTTCTGGGAACTACTTTCTTTCTTCTGCCTGTCAGTTTCTTTTCCACACATTTTTCCTTTTGTGCAATCGACCAACACTGATGTTGGCAGCAGGCAGCTGAGGCAGAGATTCATATTTTGAGTATTTTGGTGAAGGTTTTGAAAACTCACCAAAGTTTATAAACCTGTGTTACACACAGAGTAGTATAAATGCATAGTTGCTACTGGGTTTTGGTTGCAACTTTTCATTGTTTATCATCCCTGGTAGTGATCACAGGAATCTTACATGGTGATAAATACAAAAGAGCTTAATGTCAGTGCTGTCCATGCCCTGTCAACATTAGCAACAACAATATTTACCATATTCCAGCCCTCTGTTTTCCTCTTGTGATTTGGAATTGATCCCTAAGTGCTAAGAGCTGTCCATTCAGTAATACTATCATGAAGCAAGTGTGAATCACTAGTTGTGATGACATTACCTTTTAGTTGAAATAGCATTTTGCATTAGTACTACATTTGTACTATAGCTCCAGTGACATGTATACTGTATAGCTGTAAGTTTTGAACCAGTGATTCTCATAGCATTTCAGAATCACTGTTATGTGTAATATCTCTAAGTTTCAAGGCAAGGTGAAATGTTAACCACTGCTACAAATGATTTTCTCACTTTCAGAAGATATTTGATACAGTTTGTGAAACAAAGCATCTTATTCAAATCTGTAGTTCATCTTTGTTACCTTGTGTGCAGTGTTGGGCATATGTTCTATTTGGATGTAATGATTTAAATGAATTGTGCCATATCAGCAATTCAGAGTGTATCTTAATATGAAATTAAAGTAGAAGGAGTTGAACCTCAATCTTGGCATGTTTGAGCACATTGTCCTGTATTTGCTCTCAGAATTCATGTTTTTAAAAAAATTACTCCTTGTTATTCTCTGATTTGTGATCAAATTATTCGTAGTTTCTAAACGCTTGTTAACTAAGTTGAGTAAGGACTGGGTGACAGAAGCCAGTTGTTTTTTAGAAAAAGACCAAAACAGAATTCTTAGCTATTATCTTCATTCTCACCATAGGTTGTATACTAGTGTAGTAACTTTTTATTTCACTTTCTTTGGAAAAATGCAGACACATTTAGTGGAAATTAAATAGTGTTGGGCTGTGCTGTAAGAAACCTGTTATGTAAACACCCTCTTTGGGAAGGTGTTCCTCCTGAGTGATTGTTCTTGGGCATGATACACAGGGTTCAGAATCTTGAAGATACAGTGGGCCTGGGTCCTGATGGGGAGGTGGTGACTGGAGAGGTCGTCAGTGTTTTGGCTTGAAAATAGTGTTCAAATGTGAAGTTGGTATTTTAGTCTTCACCTGGTTCTGCTCTATAATAGCATTAAGAAGCTTTGGAAAATGGGGTGAAAGGTATGTGGGATTATCCATTATCTCATTAGTCTAAAAACACTTTCAGTTTGCATATTCCTTTCTACCCTCTGTGTTCATTTTTTGTGCAGTTGTGATTATAGTTGTGAATAATTGTTTCCTGATCTTTTTTCACTTAATAAATATTATGAAGCCCTCATTATTTTTAATGGTTGCATTAAGAAGGCTTATTTTAGAAAGTGACTTAATGCCACTCCAGAGGTATCCCCGAATGCTCCATTTCAACGAGGGTCATGCACCTGGGGAGCCCGGAGCCTCCCACATCTGTGCACAATTGCTCTGGCCTCCAGGCCCTATTAAGGATCTGCTGAGAAAGGTGTCTTCCCAGAGAAAGAAGGCATTTGTGTACAAAAAATACAATTCCCAAAGCCATATGTGGACATTTGGATCCTTAGTAAGGAGAGATCCTAGGTCTTGAAATGGACATTGCATTTTTAAAATTTAAATTAAACTTCCATGTAAATAACTGTATAATTAGCAGTATTATGTGTTTCTCAATTTACTTTTTGCTCCTTTAAGATCCCCCTTATCTCCTTTATTTTTTATTATTTATTTTTTGGTACTGGGAATCGAACTCATGACCTTGCGCTTGCCAGGCAGGTGCTTTATGCTGCTGAGCTATATCCTCAGCCTCTATTTTTTTTTTTAAATCTCCTTGATTTTTATAAGAAGATTGGTTAGATTTTTAAATCTCGACCCTCGAAAATACATGTGTCTGTTTCTATTGCTGTTAAAAAAGGGAAAAAAGGACCTTAAAACAGTCTTAGCCGTGATCTGCTTGTCTGCAGTGTGGACTGGCCAGGTGGTTTCTCTTTTGATCCTGCCTGAACTCACTGTTGTGGCTGCATTTAGCTTGAAGTTTGACTGGTGCTGACCAGGCTTCCTACTCCTGGGGGCTTTTTTTCAGGGGCTTCTTCAGACTGTGGTTGATCTCAGCAGCATGTCAGTGTGAAAGTGAAAGTTGCAGGGCCTCCAGATCTGGTGTGAGAGTCTGAATGCTTCTGTCATACTCTTGGCCAAAGCAAGTCACAAGAACAGCCCAGATTCAAGGCTTGGGGAGCTAGAGAGGGTCCTGCTCTGTGGCTATTTTGCAGTCTACCACAGTATAGAATAGATTTTACCCTATTATATATTATATATAATGATCTTTAGGGAAAAACACTTTATGGAAAGCAAAATAGGTTTATCTTCTAACTAAATTTGATACCTAAAACTTTAAAAAATATTTTTGAAAACTTACTCATGTTAAGGAGGTACTCCCAAAGGGAACCTTGGTCAGTGACCATATGATGTTCGCTATTCCTTTTCATGTTACCTCATTTTTCATTTCTTACTCATCTGCACCTTTTGATGGGCCCAGGGAATCCAGTGATCTGGTGATCTTGCCCCATCTTCTCTTTGTTGATTACATCTTTTGTCTTGGTTAGTGGAACATACAGGTGCTCAGGAAATACAGGTTTGATGCACTCATAGGTTATTGTCTTGATGAGTGAGGCAGCTAGTCAGCTTGGTCTATACAGATGACCTAGAGCTGTTTTGGTCTTCATTCAGGCATGAAATGGCAGGGATCCTAAGAGCAGAGAAGAAACAGTCTTCCATGACACTCCCCCTCCACTCTGCCTTCTTTTCAAGTAGAACTCGTGCATTGCCAGAAACCCAGGGAGAGGAATTTAAAGAGAATAAAGTAGGAAAAAACCCAACTTGTGTGATCTTTTTAAAAAAGAGAACCATGTCAGATTTTATTCTTTTAAGCAAAAATAGGTACAGTACATATGATTTTTGAGCTACTGAAAGGCTATAAGTACCTTTTTTTTTTTAACAATAAAACAGGTCATTAAAAAGCTATTAGAAAAAGAAGCACGATAGCACATACGTGTAGTCCCAGCACTCTGGAAGACTGAGGCAGAAAGAATGTAACCAGGAAGTTTGAGCCCAGCCTGGCTGCTTAGCAACTTGGTGAGATCCTGTCTCACTGTCTCTAAAAAGAGCTGGGAATATACTTAAATGTGAAAGCCTTAGATTCAATCTGTACTACTGGCAAAAAAACCAAAAAACCAAAAAAACAAAACCACTGGAGGCCAGGTGCAGTGGCATGGACTGTACTCTAAGCTACTTGAGAGGCTGAGGCTTGAGGCCTGCTTGGGTTACATAGAGAGACACTGTCCCTTTCTCTCTCTCAAAGAAGGAAGGGAAAGAGGGAGGCAGGCAGGGAGGGAGAAAGTAAAGCAGCCAGGTATGGTGCTACACACTTGTAATCCTAGCACTAGGAAGGCTGAGGCAAGAGGATTTAGAATTTTGAGGCCAGCCTGGGCAACATAGTGAATTCAAGATGAGCCTAAATTATGAACTACATAGCAAGACCCTGTGTAAAAAAGACCCAAAAAAAGGTGGGGGGAATGTTGGAACTATTGTAAAATAGCATGATCAGGGAATTTGATTTAACATTTCTTAGTTAATTTAGGATTAATTATACAGTTCTGGGGCAAGAATATCTTCTGAGGGTAAAGGACCTCACTTATTCCTGGAAGGTTATCAGATATATATCCAGTAGATTTTTAAATTAGATTTATTTAAAAATGCAGCACGTGACTGATTGTGTTCAGTATAAAACTAGACCCTTGGAGATGCTGTGTGTGGAATGAAAAAGGCTTCAAAAGGAAAATGGTTAAAAAGGCAGAAAGTAGCCAGGCATGGTGGCACATGCCCTGTCATCCCAGCACTCAGGAGGCTGAGCCAGGAAGATCTTCATGAGTTCAAGGCCAGCCTGAGCTACCTAAAAAAGGGGCAAGTTTCTGAAGTGTTGGAGAAATGGCTGCTAGTTAAAGATAAAATTTATTTCGAAACATAACCTGTTGATGGGTCTGACAAACAGTGGGGTATTTTGAAATACATGTTTCTGGAATTAGATTGAATTAATTGAGGGTGCTTAGAACTAGCAGTGTAACTTTAAGCAGAAAAATGACTTGGTTTTATTTTCTCCACAACTAAATTCCAGTACCTTAAAAGTACTGAGGTGGGATTCTGAATGCTTCTGGGAGTGTATCATGTTGGAGCCATGAGGGGGAAAGAAGTGATGGAGAGAAGTGAGGTCTATGGAGAACCTTGGGGGAAGGGTTCCTTCCATAGTAAAAGAGATGGTGGACCAGATGAGCAGTCAGTCAGAGACTGGTGTGGACCCAGGGAATGCAATTAGAGGAAGGGAGAAGGTTTGATCAAGATTTAGCCCCTCCTAGAGCAGTGGTGGTGAATCAATGGCACACGTGCTGCAGCGGGCAGTTTATATCATTGAAAGCTCTGAAAGGTTTACCATCACTGTTCTAGACAGTCCCTTGTTGCCTTTTGTTTTTTTCTCTTGAGATGGTGTCCTATCTTGCTGCTTAGGCTGGTTTTGATCTTGTGGGCTCAAGTGATCTTCCTGCCTCAGCCTCTCAAGTAGTTGGGGTTACATGTCACCATACCAGCTGTCATCATTATTATGTATCATGTCTGCTTTCATAAATTTTATTTTGCCTAAAGCTTGCATGCTAGCAGCTCTTCTCTTTAGCTCACTGATTCTCAGCACTGCACGTTAGAGTCACAAATTACGTTTACAGAGTTCTGGCGCTTTGGCCACTTTTAAAGAAAGCATAGTCTTGAGTCTCACCCCTAGAGATTATAGTTTGATTGGTTGGAGGTGTAAAAAGCTAATCATAACAGCTAAGTGTGAGAACCACCAATTCCAGTCTTTGTAGAGTTTGCTACTATGGTCCCTAGGTTTGCTGCTGTGGTCACTTCAGGGTTCCCTGAATTCTGGGTTGTGAATGGTATTCTCATTGAAAGCAAAACAGGCCAGGCATAGTGGCACATACTTGTAATCCCAGCACTTGGGAGGCTGAGACAGGAGGATTGCTGTGAGCTCAAGGCCAGCCTGAACAACATAGCAAGACCCTGTCTCAAAAAACAAACCAAAAAAACAAAAACAAAAAAACAACCCAAATCAAAACAGGACTATTAAGTAAACTCTTATCATTTCAGGCAGTATAGCATGTCATTCTAATGATCTGGATGATAGTTTGTGATGAATTTTCAAAGGATGATAATGTCCTTAAATACTAAAACTATACACCGTTATTTTTATTGCTGTTTCTAGTGGATGGAAGTTTTTAAATCTTGTTGTAGATTTGTTGAAGTTCCTGTTTGTTTCTGTACTATCAGTGTATAGAAATCCCAGCTCATGGGGTAGTTGGTAGAATCTTGGCACAGTTGTTTAGGTAGCTGACTGAGTTGGCCTCTGGCCAGATGCCTCAGGATTGCTTGGCTTCCATGTGGCTTTCTTTTATGTGACTGCTGTTTTAAATCATAGGATACACAGTTCACAGATGCTGCAGTAGCTATGAAAAGAGAACATTGATCACAAGTGACTTGACTCTGGGACCCAAGCAGAATCAGGAAGGTGATGGGAAAGGTTTTACTGACAGATGCTCTTGTGGAGCAGTGACACTCATGCCTTGTGGGTGAGTGAGAGGGATGTACGGGGAAAGGGCACTAATGGCTGTTACTGTCTGCTGTGAACCAGGCTGCCAGAGCTGCCGAGGGAGAGAGCAGACAGAAGTTCTTCACCCAGGATATTAATGGCATCCTCCTAGAGTGAGTATCGTCTGTTTGTGTCTGTCGTTACCACGCCTGGGTTGAGCAGGCCAGGGGAGCGTGGGAGCATAGGTGATAGCATGGAGGTAGAAGAATTGGATTAATATGGTTTAATTGTTATTGTTCTATTAAAACAAAACAGGAACCCAAAATACCTGTCTCCAGGAATGATAGACCATACTAATCTTCAGCCACAGGCCTTCAGTAGAATACTGTATGTAGAAGAAAGAGAAGGGATTGCACTGCTTGCCTATTCCTGAAAATCCAGAAGAAAGAACAGTTTGGTGGCCTCAGGGTCTGCTCTGAATTGGAGTGCTCCTTAGTGCTTGTTCTCTTCTTGTCACTTCTCTCAGTGCCACTGTAGCTTGTCCCATCACACTTCTCCCGAAGCCCAGAACCTCTTGAGGCGTTGCACTGTGTGAATTGGAGTAAAGTGGAAAAACAAAAAACCCAAACACAAATCTAAACCAAATTCCTGGGTCTGGCCTCCAGCTTTGCAGCTTTTCTCCTCTTGCATTTTGTAGCTGGAGAAGTTTGTTGCTCATGAACGGAGGATTTTTGCTGCATAAATATTTGAGAACAGTTGTCAACACATGGCAATGTTTTGGAAAATGGCTCTTCCCTGGCCACGATCTATACTGGCCACTGGGATCAGGAAACAGTCTGCAAAGAGTACCTGAGGGTCAGCATAGATGGGGGAGGTTTGTGTCAATAGGGATCCTGTGTAAGTATTTTCATATATGGAAAACTCAAGGCATTGAAGAGAAATATTTTCCTGCTTATCCAACTGGGGGAACTGAATTGTGAGGATTTCCCTGACCTTGTAATCATGGATGGAATTGGGAACTGAAAAAAAAAAAAAAAGCAGTGCTGGAAAATCTACACCAAGTTAACTCCTTACTCTCTACTTTGAAAGCTGTTATGTTTTCTTTATGACATTTAGTACTCAGAGCTTCTTCTCTTGGGCTCTGTTTTCTTCACTACCTTTGATTTGGTCCTGCCCTTGACCCGAGAGCCTTGACTCACTATGCCTCATCACATTCATTAAGTTTGGGAGTTGTTCTTGTCGATTGCTGCACTTGGCTGCTCAATTGAATCATGTGACCAATGGGATAAGATCTGATTTGTTTTTGGCACCTAGCTTTGCCCTCCATATAATGTAGGGTGACCTAATGGAGAGTAAACTTGTAGTGAGCTTCAGGCTGTTGATGACTCTGTTCTATTCTTCAGCATAGAGGTGCAAACTCGGGAGCTGAGTAGCCAAATCCGTTCTGGGGTGTATGCCTATCTTGCTTCATTCCTGCCCTGCAGCAAGGATGCTCTGGTCAAACGTGCTCGAAAACTTCACCTCTATGAACAGGTGGGTGACTGTGGGGCCCCTCTGAGGATGGTTGAGTCTGTATAGGCCCCACATACGTTGCTGTGCCACCTCCTGTTGATTATCCCTATCCTGTGTCCTTAGTGTGAGTGTGGTACATGAACTATTCTGTGCTGTGTCCTGCTCTCTGCAGGGTGGGCGCCTGAAGGAACCTCTTCAGAAGCTCAAGGAAGCCATTGGCAGGGCAATGCCTGAGCAGGTTGCCAAGTACCAAGATGAATGCCAGGCACACACGCAAGCAAAGGTCGCTAAGTAAGTTTGTCATGTCACTCCCACGGTGTCTTCTCTTTTTGCCTTTCTCTTTTTACTTACATTTCAAAATGAGACTTTTGGCTCCTCTTTAGCATTTTTACTCTCTGATCTTGGAAGTCCCAGTTACGTAAGAGAGGGAGGGAGGAGAGGGTGGGTAGGAAGACCTCAGGGTCTGTTTGTTTCTCTTCCCACTGTAGGATGCTGGAAGAAGAGAAAGACAAGGAGCAGAGAGAACGGATTTGTTCTGATGAGGAAGAAGATGAAGAAAAGGGGGGCAGGAGAATAATGGGACCCCGGAAGAAATTCCAGTGGAATGATGAGATCAGGTGTGCCCAATCTGGGACCTTGCCTCATTGGAGGGTTTGTGGGGCCAGTGTCTGAACATGTGCCTATGTTGGTAATAAAGGTTAGGCCCATTACTTTTATCAGAGCTGCTGGAAGCTCATGAATGAAACTTCGAAGAAGCATTTGGGATAGTTGGAAGTTTCTGATTTCTGCCTCCTCCTCAGGGAGTTGCTCTGTCAGGTGGTGAAGGTCAAACTGGAGAGCCACGATCTGGAGAGGAACAACAAGGCCCAGGCATGGGAGGACTGCGTGAAGGCCTTCCTGGATGCTGAGGTCAAGCCTCTCTGGCCCAAAGGCTGGATGCAGGCCAGGTGAGATGAGATGGGCAGTCATGCAGTTGAGAAGTAATCAAGTGCTGCTGTTGTAAAGCCAGACCAGCAGAGCTGCTGCCTTTAGGAGTTACTGTCTAGATGGCTCAATTCTGATGTCAGCTCAGTAACTGGGAACATGCTGTAGCTATGAAGAGATTTTTCTCAGTCTTCCCTAAAAGGGAAGGTACCTGTAGGGTTTTGTCCTTGTCACTCTGTGTTCCACTTCAGTGCAGGACTGTATACCTAATCTCATCACATTTTCCTGTTTTGACATTATGGCTCCTACCAGAGGTTGAAAGATAGATTTATGTTGGGTACTCCTTATGGCCCTTAAGAGTCTCACTGGCAAGTAGCGGGGCTGACTCATTGGGACTAAGAGCTAGGGTTCCATCCCAGAGGTTACTTGTATGTGTCACTTTCGATGAATGGAGTATAATACTGTGCACAGGGCAAGGAAATTTACTCAGATCTGGTTTTCTTGGTTGGACCTGATTGATGGGTTGTTTCTATAAGTCACAAAGCCTTGGGGATGCTCTTTTCTTTTTCTAGGTTGGACTTGTATAAAGAAGATTTTTGTTGAATTTCTCCAGAGAAAGACACATTATGGGCCACTCTGTTTTCTCCTTGGCAGGACTGAGAATAGGCAGTAAGGAAAGTGCTACTGCCTAGGGAAAACATGACTGTGGGAGGTCAGGGCAGAGCCATAACCCTTCTTAGTCAAGCCAGACTCTGTTTTCAGTGTGACTGCTTTAGATCCCTCAGCATGAATTTAACTCACCAGCTAATTGGATTTAATGAGGAATAGCCACTGGACACCAGGGCTACCAGCAAAGCTCTGGAGGGTGAGTCATGGTGGCCAGGGGTGAGTGTAATGCCCAGTGTTCTGTTTCTTTCAGAACTCTGTTTAAGGAGAGCCGACGAGGCCATGGACACCTGACATCAATTCTGTGAGTGTCTCGGTGTTTTCACTTCTCAGGACACTGTTACCGTTTTCTGTGGATCTTCTCTGAATCTTTCTGTGTTCATTTCTTTCAACAGGGCCAAGAAGAAAGTCATGGCCCCTTCTAAAATCAAGGTGAAGGTGAGTCAACCTGCTTAGGCCATGTGTCCACTGTCCATTTCTCCCTGCAGCCATGTTTGGGGAACTCCTCAAGTGACCATGACAGCCCATTGATCAGGGGGACAGTTATTCATGTGGCCTCTTGAACTAGATCAGAGACCTGAACTGGTCAACTGATGTCCTCTAGTCTCAGTTGTGCAAAACAGTGCGCAGCTGGCTCAGTTTCTGAGGGTGCTCTCTGAGGAGTCAAGAGTCTCCACAAAGGAAGGGCTGCGCACTGTATGGCAGTCTTCTTGTGGAGGAAGTGTACTCCAGCCAAGTGCACCTTACCCTGGGGCAGAAGCACAGAAGAAGAGGCTCTGGTGAGCTCCCTTTCGGAATTGTGAAAGTACAATGAGAGGAGCAAGGGATGTGAAAACTACCTGTCAATGTGGAGAATATTGCTACTTGCCACAATTTTACCAGTTCTTGAGGGTTGGTGGTGCCCTTCACTGTACCTAAAGAAACTGTCAGACCACGGAGTGTAAATCATTTATTTCTGAGTTTCTGCTGAGCTCCTACAATGTCTGAGGCACACGGCATTAAATAGTAGGGGTGCAGAAGTGATGGGGTGAATCCCATTCCTGCTTCATCAGAAGTACTGGGACTGGTGCTAGGAAAGTCAAGGAGGAAAGGGAAGCTAATTTAAGGCTGTTCTTATGCCATGCATCAGTGTGATTGCAGCCAGGAGCTCTCTGAGGTAGTTTGAATGTTAATAGGCAGAGTGTCTCCTTGAACAAGTCTTAGGCTTTCTTAGAAACAGGAGAAAAGTTTCCGTGTGGATGTACTTATCAACAAAACATGTATACCAGTCTCAGCCAATCCAACACATACCAGAGGGTGCTCAATACTTTGCATGACAGGCATGACACCTGCTTTTGTCCGCTCCTTGTTTTGTAATTATACAGGAAGGCTCAGGTCTTTGCTGCTCAAGTTGTTCTCATGTTCATGTCCTCATAAAGGCCAGTGTTAGCATCTTGGGATACTTCTAAACATTAGTGTTTCTGCTTTCCTTTAGGAATCTTCCACTAAGCCTGATAAAAAGATTTCCATCCCATCAGGACAGTGTGGCGGCCCCACTACTTTGCCCTCTGAACACCAAGGCGGAAGCCTGAGCGTTGGGAGCATGAGCAGGGAGCTCCCATCTCAGGGATCGGGTGGCCTCGCTAACCCTGCCTCTGTCAATGCAGAGGACTCGTTGGATGAAGACCTGGTCTGTAATCCAGCCTCCTCAGTGGAAGCTGTGTCCAAGGAGCTGGCTGTGTTGAATAGCAGAGCACCCGGGAACTCTGAGTTCACACTGCCTGCACCCTCCAAAACCCCAGCAGAAAAAGTCACAGGTGTTTTGTGTACAGAAGAAAAAAGGAACTTTGTGAAGCCCAGCCCTTCTGCGCCGCCACCCACTAGCACTCTGCAGTCACCCCTCAATTTCCTGGCTGAACAGGCTCTAGCACTAGGGCAGTCTTCTCAGGAGAAAAAACCAGAGAGTTCTGGCTACAAAGAGCTGCCCTGCCAGGCTCCCCTCAGCAAGGGCCTGCCGGAGGTACACCAGTCCAAAGCAAAGCACCACAGCTTGCCACGGACATCTCACGGACCACAGGCAGCAGCTCCTATTTCTGGCCCCCAAGTCAAAGTCTTTCATGCAGGCACTCAGCAGCAGAAAAACTTCACGCCCCCAGCTCCATTTGTTAATAAGCTCCAAGGCTCAAAAGCCGCTTCCCCGCAGCAGTGTCACCGGTCCCTCCTGCAGCTTGTGAAGACAGCAGCCAAAGGCCAGCCCTTCCACCCCTCCACACCTGCCACTTCAGGAGGCTTGGCAGCCTCTAGTAGCAGTGCCCATAAGACCCCAGCCTCATCCTCCACTTCCTTGAGTCATCCAGCAAAACAGCATCCAGCTGGCTCAGCAGGGCCATCTTACAAGAATAACCCTTTTGCTAGCCCTGTCTCCAAACATGGGGCTTCTTCTGGCAGCTCTTCCTCTGGAGGAACACCAGTGCAGAGCTCAGCATCTGGGGCCCTGCTTCCCAGTGTGCAGCCCCCCTCCACAGGACAGACTGCCAGCCGGCCCATTCCAAGCTCAGCGGTGAAGAAGCCACCTGTTTCCCAGAAGCTGACTCTGGTGGCCCCTCCTGGTGGCCCAAATGGAGATTCTAGTGGTGGTACCCAGGGAGTGGCAAAGTTACTGACCTCCTCCCTGAAGCCTGCAGCTGTTAGTAGTGTGACATCGTCTACCTCCTTGCCAGTGAGTATCCCAGCCATGCACCTACCTTGCCCTGGGCAGAGAATGTGAAATGAAATGAAGGTAGAGACAGTACTTAGACCCTGGAAGGAGGACTGAGCTTCCAGCTCAGTCTCTTGGTGATAACAGGAAGCCCAGGACACATGCAGTGAAAGCACAGTAGGAAGGCTGGGCCTGCCAGGTGCAGAATGGGCCACAGAGCTTGCCTCCACTGACCTCTGACCTGTGCATTCCTCCAGGCAAGAGGATGGAGATGCTGTCCTGCCTCAGGAAGAGCAGTCCCTCTGAGAGGCTCTGGTTTTAAGGGAGTCTGCAGGTTGAAGATGGCCTGACAGAGTCCAACAACTATTGAGTGCCACACATGACAGTGGGGGTGGTGAGGTGTAATTATAAGAAGTGTGGATGCATGTTGGGAAAATGAGAGCTTTTTTATCTTTTACTTTTCCAACGTACAGACAAAACTAGGCAGGGCTGTCCAGGGAGATCTCCCTTCTGCTCTGCTTCTCTCACCTAATATGGTAACTATGTTCATTAGTTTCCAGTTTTTCTCTTTCCCTTTTTAAATCAAAGACTGATAAATACATTAAAAATACATGCCTGAGAGATACATATACATATACATATATATATATCTACAAAATGAGTGTATATGTTTTTCTGTTTATAAATCCACATATACGTTTATCTGTATATACATGTGTGGCTATCTATAAATGGTACGCTTTCTTCACAAAGGAGGCACGTTTAGTATCCTTTTTAAAGTTAATCCTGTACCCCAGAAATTACTCCATTCTAGTTCATAGACTGTCCTTGTTCTTTTCTTTTGGGCTGCAGAGTAGGAATGCCCAGAAGCGTTTGCCGAGTATGTTTCCATCCTACATATTAAAAGGGTTGGTTAGAGTGAGCCGTGAACTGGATGAGGGTTCTGACCACATGGCTGTGTTTCCTCCCCAGAAAGGAACGGGTGGGGCTGTGCTGCTGACCAGCTCCTCTCCTTTAAACCTGCTGTCTTCATCCTACAAGTCCAGCAGCCCCAAGCTGCCTGGGGCCATGAACTCTAACTCACTGGGGATCATAGCTCCTGTCCCATTTCCGCTCCACGTGCTCTCCTTCAGTGCGGACTCCTCTCCTAAAGCAGGGGTCTCCAAGGATGCCATTGTGACAGGCCCAGCTCCTGGGACCTTCCACCATGGCCTGAGCCACAGTAAGTCTTGTTTCCATCTCTGTCACTGTGCTGTGGTGTGCTGTGGGTCCTGCTGTGTGTCTGATGTGACCATGGGGAACATCCTAGGAATGTGCTGAGTCCCTCTCTTTGGGGTTTGGCTTCCAGACTGGCCCTGTAGGTCATCTGGTACTCTTGATGACTATAGTTCCATTTTTCTGTTCTGTCTTCAATGTGTGTCTTTTGTTCTTTTCCCTCCTGTTTCTCTCAGGTCTTCTGGCTGGCTTGCACTCCAGCCCACCCCATGCAGCGCCTCTCCCACACGCTGCTGTGTCCACCCATGTCCCGCAGAGTCTGCCAGGTAATTGCCAGACAGGCAGCATGCCACGCGCTCTGTGCGCTGTTTCCCACCACTCCCACGTGCTGTGTCTGCTGCCAGGGCTTTTCATGTCTCTGCCTTGTCATCACTAGTGCTGCCTTGCCTTGTCCTTCAGGACTCTGGCTTTGTGGGTATCAGAATGACATAAGCCTCCACCGTTTCAAGTCTTCCCCTTATCTGCTTCTGTAATGGCTGCTAGGTCAGCCTTACCTGAGCTGTGAGCCCAGAAAGTTGTGGGACCTGAGAGGCAGAGGTGCTCTTTACCTTTAATGTGCTTTTTTCTCTTCAACTAAAAAGATGGGAG
>RJWT010008674.1:0-26007 GCA_004365215.1 Cuniculus paca | reverse complement strand
AACATACAAGAAAAATCTATTAATTTATTAAGAAGAAACATCCTAGGAAGATGAAGCTGGAGGATATGGTTCACACACAAGCACATACACATGCACATGAACACACACACAGGAGTTTTACAGCTCTGAACATATAGCAATAACTGATTTTTAAAATTCTTAAATATAATAATATGTCATTGTCATAAAAAAGTAGGACTCAATACCACAGTAGTGAGTACGGGTAAAAGTCTACTGACTTCTGGACCTTCAAACAGGAGCAGAGGAGACAACTGGAGTGATATTCCTTTTAAAAATAAAATAGGGCAATTCGGAAACAATTTTCAAATAAATGTTTTATGACCTATATGGAGAAGAAACGCATAATGCCTAATGAATTTCAAAAAGACCATAAAATATTTCCAAAAATTAGATTCAGAGCATCTTTTTTATGTTAACTTGTACTCTGTATAACATCTTGGCAATTCTTTTAAGATCATGATACACAGTGTGGTGACTATTATTAGGCTGTACTTATTTTGAAGAGGAAAATTGATAAATGATCCAATATGAAGTGTAAAAATTTATATAGATATAGTTATTGACTGAAAATATGGGGAGAATATGATTGATAGAAGTTAAAGATCAGGGGGAAAAACATGGCAGAACAGTAAGCAACAGAGTAAACAGTCTCTCTGAGAGAAACAGTTCAGATGCTGGAATACAACATCATGGAGAAGACAAGAAGGAAGGAAGTGGGTCCCCTGGACCAAGGAAGAATCTAAAATATGAATTGAAGCCCACAGAGAGAATAAAAAGAAGAATTTAAACGAAGAAGAAGGTGGTGACTGGCAGCACCTTATCCTGGAGCAAGCATAGCATAGACTTATAATTTTATTTAAACAAAGTATGCACAAGAAATTGACTTTCTCATTTCTTTCAAATATTCTTAATTTCTAGTGTTCCTTGAAGTGAAACTAAAATTCACTTTAAACTATCCTTAAATATTTCAAGTCAAAATTGCATTAATGCATGTACATGTTCCTTCTGTATAGCAAAATTCAGACTTTGTGGCAATTGCATTGCTCTTTTTGTTTCTTTCAGAATGCAGTGAAACCTTGGTTTGTGAGCATAATTTGTTCCCGAAACATGCTTATAATTCAAAACACTTGTGTATCAAAGGGAATTTCCCAATGAAAAATAACAGAGAAGGATTTAATGGTTAGATTCTAATATAACTCTAAAGTCAAAGCATCATTGAATAAAGTTGTTAGATCGCTGCAATAACTCATTGTGCAGTCATTAAAAATATATAGATCTATATTCTGTACTCAAGAAAAATTTCAAGATATATTGTTAAGGGAAAAAACTAAGCTATTGAAAACTGTTTAGCAGAGTTTCATGTGTTTTCCATCTGGATTTTATCTCTGGGAATGCACACATACATAGACGTTTTCTGAAAAGCACATATAAAAGTTTGAAGTCATTAACCTGAGAGGGATGGTATAAGAGATGTAAGTGGATCTACAAGTAAAGAGATTTGTCTTTTTTATTTATACCTCCATATCTTGTTTCAGTTTTCTACCATGTGTTTAAAAATAGCTGAGCTAAAGTAAAGTAATATAATGTATTTTTAAAAAGATCTACTTTAGTTCACAGATTAGAAGGAAATATGATAGCAAATCCCCAAGTAAATAGAAGATAACATAGGGTATTTTGGAGAGTAGGCCTGGGGAAGGAAGCATAATTTTCATCTACTTCATAATGCCACCAAGTAGTCACATGGCCTCCTTAAATTTCAGGCAACTGGGAAATAATAGTCTTTTCCTATGGTAGAAAACAAAACACAGAAATAGGATTACACAGCTCTTAGGTTGATGAAAATTGAGCTATATTTAACTCTTTGTGATGATATATATATATATATATATATATATATATATGCAATATGTTGTTTTAATCCTAT
The DNA here is from genome assembly GCA_004365215.1 of Cuniculus paca. Lineage (NCBI taxonomy): Eukaryota > Metazoa > Chordata > Mammalia > Rodentia > Cuniculidae > Cuniculus > Cuniculus paca. Next base: position 24,062 of record RJWT010008674.1, on the reverse strand, counting down.
TCCTCACCTTTCTGTTTTCTCTTGTCTTTTCTAAGCTTTGTTAGTCTTTTAACTGGATAATAAATAGAAGGAAAAAATAAATATTTGTTTACCAACATAATGAAATTAGGGAGGAAAAAGTACACTTATAGTTTGTAAAAGTTATAAAACTAACAAAGTGCAACATAGTAGGTATTATAATCCTGAATAAACATACTCTTTGGCATAGCAATTCCACTTTTAAAAATTTATCCTAGAGATATATTACCCCCAGTAAAAGTAGCTTGCCCATGAATATTGCTTACCACACAACAGAAGGCACAAAGAAGTAGTCACTTCCCCCACAAACTCATGATGTAGAGAGTTGATCTTAGAGCCTAAAGCATTCATTTCTGAAGGCTTTATTCTTAAACATGATGCCATGTTGTCAATCTGATGCATACAGACATGTCAACAGAAGGACTGAAACCTTCATTGTATAACAGTTGAGGATAGGCTAAATAAGTTATGGTAATATCTAACCATCCAACAGGCCACTATAAAGCTCTAAAAAAATAGTGAGATGGTTTTGTATGTATTGATGTGGAAAGTTCTCCAAAATATGCCATTTAGCAAAATGATAGGTATGCAAAAAAATTTGTACAGTATGCTGTCGTTTTGTAAGTAATTTTGAAATGAATCTCGAGGAAAAAACATACAAGGAAAAGGTAGTATTGGTTAAGAATTTCCCCTTAAGAGAAGAACTAAGAATTTAGTGTAAAACCCTCTGAACATCACTTTGTATGATTAGAATTTTTAAACAGGTGCTAACAATTCCCCTTTGAAACAGCAATAAATCTTATATTCGTGGAAAATATATAAACATAGGATTGAAATGATTTTCTTAAAAGTTTGCATTGGTTACATCTTTTCTGTCCCATAAACCTTCTTTGCTTTATCCAGCTAGAAGCAGAGTTGATGAGTTGGTACTTACTGCCTTCTCCTTTCTCTCATGTCTGTGAAGTAGCAATTCACAGCTCTAGTAAATACAAGATGAGTAGGGTATCCTATTATCTCATCACATTACACAAATCTGACCTATTGCTTTGACATACAGTATTTCTTTTTCCCCTGGTCACTTTTGTTAGCTTTGGCACTTGTTATCTCAGGGAAATATCCTAACGGAGTCCTTTCATAGCTTTCAGTCTTAACTCCTGGGATTTCCTGAGCCTGATTCATGTTCTACTTAATTCAAAAACCCTCTTCCTGTGTGTTCTTTGCCGGCACGGGTGCAGACTTTTCCCTGGAGTTAATAGGATGTGAATCAGAACTGGGTAAATCCCCCTGGATTAGAGTAAACTTTTTATTTACACATCTTTGAGTATGTTATGTTTTTAAACTGTACAAAAATAGGAAAGTAAAATTGTCAACATTTTCAGGAATGAAGCTTAGTTTTAGTGGAGACAGAGCAAATAGAAGGTCAACATAAGGGAGAAAATTAGGGAGTCTCATAGGATCGGCCAATTTAATGAAACTTCATAGCCTCATTTCTCTCATTCTGCAAGGATCTCGAACTTTCTCGACATATACAATTCCTCTCGTCATATCCATTTATCTGAATGCATAAGAATCGTTTGCATTTGAAAAAGGCATTTCTTCCCCAATTTTCCATTAAAGCAATATTTTATTGACTTTCCTCACCAAGTGAGAGCTTCTAGTGCCTTATGCTTTTAGCCTTTGAATGCTCTAAAAGAGCACACCACATTTTTAAGTGCTTTTATGGATGGTTTATTCTGAGATACAGATTCTGACTCAGTGTTCCTAGGGGCAAAGGATGGCTTAGATTCTGCATTCCTAACAAGTAGTACCACTTGATTCACAAACCATACTTTAATTAGAAAGTCCCTACAATAATGATAATTCACCACAGCAAGCAGCACCATTAGGTGTGTGTGCAAACATGGATAGGGACATAGGAAACAGAGGGGCAAGATATATAGTCATATAGCTAAAAGTTGTATGCAACATCATACACAGATGAAGAATAGCATTTTGAAACCATGAGTTTTAGAGTCTGGCACACTTTATTCAAGATATCAGAACCATCACCCTCAATCTCCATAAATTTGATAATGTACATTAACAATGCTAAACTTCCTTTCCTTTAAAGCTAATGGTAACAATAATACAATAGATTGAACTTTATGATGCTGACATTTTTATAAGCTGAAAATGATCAACTATGGGCAATTTCACACAATTTGACATAACAGCACCATTTCTGGGGCAGTTGTGTAGATCAAAATGTATAGCTGCACAATTATCATAGCACTGTGGCAGGCAGAGAATAAAAACACAATAAATTCTTGTATGAATTACTTTACTTTAAATTATGTTCAATTGCATTTAGGTACTTTAAAGAATGAGGATGGGAAGCAAGAAGATATTCTCGTCCTTTTCACCTGAGAGACCTCTTATAGTATCATTATGGTTTATCCCTCCTCTGCCTTCTTTTCTTTCTCCTCCTCCTTTCTTTGTATTTTCCAGACAAACACTGTAGCAAAAAGTCCTGGACCTACAGTCAGACTATGGAAATTCCAGTCCATCTTGTATGGACTTGCAGAAAGTTACTAAACTTCCCTGTGCCTGTCTTCTCACCCATAAAATGGGGAGATAATACTTTCTACTTCATAGTATTATAGTAATATTAAATAAGCCATTATGTAAAAAGGTGATTATAGCACATAATAATAATTAACTGGCACATAATAAATGTTATATAAAAGAATGAATGAAAGATAGATAGATAGACAAATGCACTACTCTATTTGACTACGTACTCTTGCCAAAATTACCTATTACTAATTGGTTAATTCCAATAAAACAATTTTACTCACCAATAAAACTACTGATGAATTATGAAATCAATAAGTGTTTAATATTTTCTCCTTTTCTCTGGACCATTTTTAAAATGGTGAAGGTACAAAGTTATAGAAACAAAGAAACTGAAGTCTGTAAGAACCCTCTAAGACAGCCTACTTAAATTTCCTCATTGTACAGTGATGAAATGTGATACATAGGAAAATAAAGTTTCTTCAGTATGCACATAGTATGGGGATGAAGTCCAAGAAATCACCCTGAAGCTTTTCTTTCATCTTTTTCAATCATACTTAGCTTTCTTCCCAGGAAACTTCCAACCAGGTGTATCAAGTAGCATAAAGTTACAAGTTTCAATTTTACACTTTTCCCTCTCCTTCTTACCACCCTCTGTAGGAACAACAGGTTAAACAAGATGCAGCCTGCTAGATACACATCCTGCTAATGTATTTCAACTGCCCATACAGATTATACAGAGGAACCCAAAAGTAGTTCTGAGGACCCAAGACCACCTTCGAATGAATGCACCAATACTGAGGGACAGTCTGGATGGGATCACTGTTTAAATTGAAAGACCTCGTCCTCCAGTGTTTGGCACAAGCATAGTCTAATACATGGGTCAGAATCTTTATCTCTACTTAATGTAATAGACAGTGCGGCCCATAAAAACATAATAGAAGGCACCATTTATGGAAGCAACAGTTAAAGCTAGAGTAAAGTCATACAGAACTTGACTCCATTGGTTATCTTGAAGTGACTGAGACCCAGATGGCAGCATCCATGATAAAAGTCCATAAAACTTGAAAGAAACATGTCAAGCTAGAATTAATGATTCTCCAAATAAAACATATCTCACAAAGCTTTTTCTTCAATTTATATTTTTTATTAGAACCTGTTTTTAGTGCATAATGATTGCATTCATGGTGGGGAGTCGGTATATCTACACAACACATCCTAATTCTTTTTTTATTCCTCTCCTTCTTTCCTTTCCTCCTTCCTTCCATTTCTTGGTCCCCTTTTCTTTTGTAAAACATCTATCTCCTTATTTCCTATTATCTATCTTTAATTTTCTACTTTATTTATATTTTAGGTTTCTCATATAAGAAAAACTATGCAATACTTAAACTTGTGTGTCTAATTTATTTCACTTAACATTATGGTCTCAAGGAACATCTAGTTTCCTACACATCTCAAGTTTAATCCTTCTTTATGGCAGAGTAGTACTCCTTATGTAGAAATACTACACTTTATCTATTCATCTGCTGATGAAAATATAGGCTAATTCCAAGATTTAGCTATTATGTGTTGTGCTGCTATAAACACAGGTATACACATGTCACTGTAATATGATGTTTTTAACTCAGAAAGATACCTTAAAAGGGAATAGCTGAGTCCCACAAAATGCTAATGAAAATATATTTGTTTTACTTGTTTTAGAGCTAGAGAGTTTATCCTACACTTATACTCTTTTTTGGTAGGCTATCATGATTTTAATTAGGGTAGACACAGTTGGAGAATCATTTTCCAGTCATAATTCTATTAACATCAAAAAATAAAGGACAGGCTTTGGAGAACAACTAGCAGTCTCTACTACATTCACAAATTCACTTCATTAAATAATACTTCAGTGAATCATGCTGAGAATTTAAAAATCATCAGAAAAATAAGTATCTTTTAAGATTGGTATCACCTATGTCTTTTTAAACTGGTTTATTCAGATTTCAATATGATAGTCTTGCATCTAGTCAAACTAATTCCTCCAATCCTGCCATTTCAACATCATCAAAAATAATTTTAATGGATAATTCAAAACCACATTGTTCTTCATTTTTCTTTATACCATAATACTTATTTGCAACAGAGTCTTCAGACCTTTATTCTATGTTGATGTACTATGCATACTTCTAAAAGACTATAAGCTTCTTAGTGATCTTCTAATATCAGTTGGCCTTAGCACAATGTAAAACTTAGAAGGAACTTCTTAATAACTACTTACTGATTTAAAGCAGATGCATCTGACCCAGAATCTGTCCAATATGAATAAGATAGAATAGATGCTAGTGTTCCAGTCAATGTAAGGTTAATCATTTATGATTAATACTGTGCATTTCCAAGTTACAAAATAGGCATGGATGTAAAATGAAAACCAATACCTGGTTGGACCACAAAGTAAGACTTGGAAAAGCAGAAAAACAAAACAGAAATGGTAGCGTAAGCAAAGAAAAAAGCAGATGTAGAACTGAAACAGTAAAAACCAAATAGCAAACCTAATTGGTTCAGCTCAGTGTGAGATTTGTATAATACAAAATTGATATTGGCCAAAACAATCCTAAAATTAATACAACTGCAAACAGGCAAAACATATTTCAAGAAAAGAACAGTAGATTTTGGATAGGTTATTAATTTGGTAATTACTTGCTGTAACTGCCCCCTACCTATTCATGTATTTCTGTCAGGAGATAACCCTTGGAATCCTGTGAGCAGGCATGACGGAGAGAGGATAGGGTTTTTATAATCAGATAACTATGGGGAAGGCAAATAAGATTAAAGAGTGTGTTTATTAAAGGACAAAGCCACATACATTAGATAATTTAAGACACAGTGACAAATAAACCCAATGTATCTTCATCAAACACAGACATGTCTTACTTTTGTCTCCATAACACAGAAGCAGTATTTGTTTGCAGTAAAAACAAAGTGTCAGTCAACACTCAAGATAAAGTAAAATGAACCAAAGTTAAGGGCAAAATGTGAACAAAACAAATAGTACCTCAATAGTCTATGTTAGGGTGAAAAAACAAACTGAATGGATAAAAGAAGTCTCCATAATAATAAAAAAAGATAATAAAGCAGTAATGAGGTGAAATTTGTGATTCTAAATATGGCCAGGTAACAAGCAAAAATGCAATGACCAAGGCAATAGAATATCAATGTTTTTGGAAATGTAGTGCATAATTAAAATAAAACAATTATTCTGGCATCTTTAAGGAAAAAAATATTTCTACTTTCTCCAGTCAGGATGCCTAGACATGTGGAAAGACACCTAAATTCTAATTTTAGTTCTGTCACTGGACATGTGTTGTCAGTAGTAATTTAGCCTTTAATGTATATAGAAAACATTGATTTTTTGTTTTGAAAAACAGGAAGTAGAAAACATACACTCACTTAGGGTAAAATACTGTACTAAGATTCAGTGAATATTCTGAGTTACTTTTTTCTCATTTTATCTCTTCAGCACATCTTTAATGGGAAGCCAAATTAGAAGATGATTATCTGTTTATATAATCAGATTATATTATCTATTTATGACAAGTTTTGCTCCCAAATTTCGAACAGTATGCTTCACTATCTAAATTACCTATTCTGAATGGCAATGAAATCCTCATTTACTTTCAGCGTAACATTTAAAGCTCATCGTGTTCCGAGAACTGTGCTATGACCAAGCAACACCTATCCTCTCAGTGAGTCTGAAAGGTCATCATTATTATTATTATTATTATTATTATTATTTTTCACACAAATTATTATTATTCTCATTTAAGTCAGAACTCTGAGGCTAAAAACATTTCAAGTTACCGTAGTTGACTATAATCACACAGCCAGTGACCCTGGCAGAGCTGGAATGAGAATTCAGAACTCTGAAACCTGTTCTCGCTATATGACACTATGCCGGCCCTCCTGGAGCCCACACCTGAGTACAAGCAGTGCATGTCACTAGGGACGCAACCACAGTCAGGAAAAGAACCACCTAAAAGAGAAACAGGGGCTATCACCAGTGCTTCCAGAGGGTCAGCATTCACATGTGACTAAGAAAATGCTTATAATTGATGGCTCATCAGGTAAAGTGCTCATAAAAATTAGCACCGGCCTGCTTTCATTCTTTTTACATTTTAAAGAAAAAAATACAACAAAATTTCAAAACAAAATAATAAGACAGTAACAATAGTTAATACATTGCATATTGTTATCTTGAGTTACTCCAAGTACAAGATATAGGCATGAAAAATTGTCCAAACAGTATTAGCATAAACCTTTCTTTTCAATGAACTAAGAGTAACTATCTTAACTGTCTTATATTTTTTTTCCCTTTTCCCTTCCTTCCTTTCTCCTTTCCCCTACCCCAGTTTTTCTTTCCTTTTGAACAGCTTCTTCCCATTTCACAATATCTGTAGTACAATTTGGATCTTATTTACTCTTTCAGCTTCTCACACCAGGGAGACAGTATGATGTTTACATGAATGAGTCTGATTTATTTCACTTATGAGTATGGTCTTAAGTTGCATCCATTTACCTATAAAAGTCTCAAGTTTATCTTTCTTTATGGCTGAATAGTTCTCTGTTGTATGAAAAGACCACATCTTTTTTATTCATTCCTTGATTGATGGACATTTGAGTTGTTTCCAAGATTTAGCAATTACAAATTGTGCTGCTATAAACATGAATGCACATTGCTTTCATTCTTTCTAATAAAACTCCAAGAGGAGAAAACTTATTATTAGCCATGTCACAGAATAAATATTGATATAAAAGACAAGATTTTAAGGGTTGGGGATTTAGCTCAGTGGCATAAGCGCCTGTCTGGCAAGCGCGAGGACATGAGTTTGATCCCCAGTTCCAAAACAAAACAAAACACAAGTTTCCTTTATCAATCAAAAATATTTTTGCAAAATACCCGAATAATGATAAGGCAAATTCTACAAAGTTTAATGTCCAATCAAAAATTACCAGGAATGCAAGAAAGAGAAAAATACCATCCATAATAAGAGAAAAAAAATCAATCAAAGAAACAAATCCAGAAAAATAGAGATGATAAAATTAGTAGGAAGGACATTAAATACTTAAAATAACTATATTCCAGATGTTTTCATAGAGAAAAGGAAGATTGAGTTTCTCATGTAGAAACATGGAAGATATAAAAACAATTCTGGATATAAGACTGACTATTGCCATCAGTAGCAATACAAGATAATACATTTTAACCATGTTTTCTCAGGCCTTTAGGGGATAACTTCAGTAGTTAACTATTGTGTCTAACCCTCCTGTAAATACCTATCATGTAACATACTCCTGGGAATACTGCTAGAGCCCCTCATACTCATTCCCCTATGTTGCACTGAAATAACCTGCTAAACCATGTCCTCCTCTGGGTCACATCTGTTTCCTGTGTTCCTTTGGGGTAGGTCAAAAAATATAAACTACTGTTCCAGCTAATGTCGGTATTACACACTTAGTGTTGCCAGTAAAACATCATTCAACACACAAAAAGAATTGCTTCTAGTTCCATATAGCGATCTGCCTTTTATCATAGTCTGACCAAAATTCCTGAGAATGAAGTAAGTTGCTTGAGAATGGCTGCAGGTAGGCCACATTAAGCATTCTGTTGCTCTGCTTCCTGAGGTCTTTGACTTTGTCCCAGGGACTCACTTAAAAAAACACTGAGCATCATGTCAAGCTGTCACAGCATGTTTCACATGTTGCCTTCTACAATGCAAATAAAGACTGCTTCCTTAGAAGGTGCTCTATATATTGTTAAAAAAAATTCCAAATCAAACTCTTAGAAATGAAAACAGGATTATCTAAAATTAAAGTTATTTTGTAAATTATTAAGAGTATGTTAGACTCTGTAGGAGAAAAATCAATAAATTTTATGATATAACAATAGAAACAATCCAAACGAATGAAGCACATAGAAATACTGAAAAAATTCATAAGGAATCAACCAACTTCGGTCAATCTAAATTAGCCAAGCACACAGGTAATTGACATTCCCAAAAGAAGAGGAACAGAAAAAAAGTTTTGAAGAAATTAAGGTTAAAATTTTTCAAATCTGATGAAAGCTATAAACACACAGACTTAATCCCTAACACAAAAAATATCATAAAAACTAAACTAAGGTATATCATAATAAAATTGTCTAGAAAAAAAATTTATGAAGTGATGATGATAAAATCTTAAACTCAGCTGGTACTAAGAACATTTTATAAGATAAGTGTCTCCCAAAGTCCCAGAGATAAAGGCTAGGTCACAGTCTGTGGCACTGTTGGGAATGATGGGACCTTTAAGAGGTAGAGCCTAATAGGAGCAAGTAAGGTCACTGGGGGTGGCCCCTTGATGAGAATATTGAGACCCCAAATCCTTCCACTCTTTATTTGCATCCTGGCTACTATGAGGTGAGCGGCATCCTTCATCACATCCTCCCACTATGATGCTCCGCCTTGCCACAACATCAAGCTGACTGACCTTAGACTGAAATGTCCAAAACTGTAAGGCAAAATAAGTCTTTTGTCTTTGTAAGATGCTTATCTCTGGTATTTTGTTAACACAAAGCTGACTAACTTCCTTTACGTTCATTCTTTTGTCACGGCACCAGATTTCTTTCTGGAAATAGTGCAAGGCATTAGACAGTGGAGAAAGAACTTTAAAGTACTGAAATGAACCTTAGAAATATCTTTGAAAATGGCTGGGGATTTAGTACAGTGGCCTAAGCGCCTGCCTGGCAAGCGCAAGGTCAGGAGTTCGAACCCCGTTGCCGAAAAAAAATCTTTGAAAATTGAAGGGGAATAAAAAATCTTTCTCAGGGCTGGGGATCTAGCTCAGCGGTCTAAGCTCCTGCCTGGCAAGCGCAAGGTCGTGAGTTCAATCCCCGGTGCCGGGAAAAAAAAAATATTTCTCAGTTGTGCAAAGGCTAAAATAATTTATTACCAATATACTAATATTATTTAAAAATACTAAAGAAAGCAAAAAAAGGAGATTATCATCTGGAAATATGAATTTATCCACAAAAGAATGGAGGGTCTAAGAAATAGTAATTACATAGCTAAATAAATAAAGAAAATAATTTTTCTTTTAAAAATCTATTTAGAATATAATTGAGCATTCAAACAAAATTATAATGTACTGTGGGATTTGTGAACTATGCAGAAATAAAATACATGGCATCAATTACATTAAACAGGTAGGAGGAACTAGAAACACACTTTTGTAATATGCTATGCATTAAGTGGTATAATATTACTTGATTATGGATTATGATAATCTAAATAGATGTACTTACTGTCAACTCTCGAGGAGTCACATTCAAAAAGGATCTGTGGCTAATACTTAAAGAAATAAAATGGAATATTAAAATATTATTTAATTCAAAAGACAGCAGACAAAAGGAAACAAAGATGAAAAAAACAAAAAATAAAAGCAAATAGTAGAGTGGTTAAACATAACCTAAATAACAACTTTAAAAATAAATGATCTAAATGCCTTAACTAAAAAGACTGTCAGACTGCATTTAAAAAGCAAGACCTATAAGAAATTAAGCTGTAAATACTAGACCAACATAGGGCCAGGGATCTAGCTCGGTGGCCTAAGCGCCTGCCTAGCAAGCGCAAGGTCAGGAGTTCAATCCCTGGTGCCGCAAAAAAAAAAAACAAAAAATACTAGACCTACATAGGTTCACAACTGAGCTATCCAAAGCAGATTTTAAAACTAAGTATTTTCAGGAAGAAAACTTAATGCAAAACTATGATAAAGTATCTTCATCCTGCATAGATATATCTATAAATATGTCAATATATAACAAAGTATTTTTTCAAATCAATAGGAGAAAATGAATCAATCAAAAATTAATATTCATGTAATCATCTTTTTTAAAAATGTAAACATTTTCTTGCACTTTTTCCTAGAATGAATTCCAAAAAGATTAAGAATTTAAGTGTAAAAATTCAAGCAGTGACAATACAAAATTGTTGTTTTGTAAACACAGAGTAAGTAAGGAATTTTTACCTACAGTACAAAAGAAGCCAAGAAAAAAATATCCTGCATATCAGAAACCATGATAGCCATAATCAAAGACAAATCACAAGCCTACAGATATCATTGGTATTCATATGCCCAAAGAAGGGATACTTCTACTAATTTGTAAAGTTCCCTTTCAAATTAATAAGAAAATTACTAACAACTTTCTAGAACATTCATCTAGCAAAGTATTTAAACATAAACTCACATAAAAGGAAATACGAGTGACTGTTATGCATACATAAATATGTTTACTATAAATTCTACAGCAACTGCAAAAACTACTCAACTAAAAATAGTCATATTAAACAACACTGTGATATAACTTTTCATGTAGTAATTTTGCAAAACTCAGTTAGTTTGATAACTTCCTTTGTTGGCAAGAAACACAGACCTTCATTTGTGAGTTGTCTGAATAATGCATAAAGGACAGGATTTTGAGTTACACTGCTTTGCATACATTTGTAAAAAATTACAAATACATGCTTAAGAGTGATAAATGTCAAATTCAGACCAGCACTCACCTTGGGGAAAGAATAATAATAGCAAGATCATGGAACGATGCACCGGAGGCTTCAGCGGTATCTATAATCCTTTTATAGGTTTCCTTTTCATATAAATTCAGACTTAGAAAATAGTAGCAGGACTACAGCCAAAAAATCTGTATATCTTTAACTGATTTTTACTTGTCCTTTCTCACAACACACACACGTACATATTTTACCCCTCTATGTTGTGACTTGTCAGGTAGATACTAATGCCATGGACTGAACGTTTTGCCCTCCAGCCCCCATTTGTATGTTGAAGCACTAATTTTCAATGTGCTTATATTTGGAGGTGGGGCTTTAGGGATTCAGTTAGGTACTAAGGGTGGAGCCTTCATGATGGGATCAGTACCCCTATAAGAAGAAACACCAGAGAGAGGCTCCTTCTTTTCACCATATGAAGATACAGCAAAAATACAGACATTCCCAGGCCAGGAAGTGAGCCTGCACCAGGAATGAGTAGAGTTGGTCTGCAGTGGCATCTAGAACTACCACCCTTCAGAGTGAGGAGGAATCCTTGCCTGTTGTTTTTGTGGGACACTGTTACCACATTCTAATCACCTTCACTTTGTAACTGAAAAATAACCACTCATGAAAGCTGTTACTTCAACGCTTTCAGAAAAGCAGACAAAAATGCCTAAGGCTACTCATTACATAACTACATCTTATTTCTCAGGTGCTTTGGATGCTGTGTACTCCCACTGAGACACCTAGTGGTAGACAGTTTTCTCAGAGAGTGGAGAACTATTTGCTCAGTGTTTCGTTATTTTAGTTAATAAAATGCACAATTGATCATCTACCCAAATATTCAAGGGCTTTTACATCCTAACTCCTCTCTAAATCACTGCAGTGGGGCATAAAGAAAACACAGCTTTGTGTGACCATATTGAGTCAAAGTCAGGACAAAAATGCCCCAATCTTATATTGACTGTACACTGCCCCACTATATTTTTAAGTTGTTGCACTATGGTTCTTTCAATAAATCAATTATTTGTAAAGCAAATAATTCATAAGACATCTGAATTTTTTAATTTATTTCACTGCAACTCATAGTTGCTCAATAAATATTAAGTAGATTTGAGTTACTCGATAGAATGAGTATAATTAATGTGGAAGGCCCTAAGCAGAATGCAGGTATAAATGTAACAATAAGAATTCAAATGCCTTGACCTGAAATTATCAAAATAATTTCAAAAACTGTTGTCCTCCATAAGAAATCCTTTAAAGAAGAGTGAACAACATAAAATTCCTGACTTTACAAAAACACAAGTATACATGAGAAAAGTAATACAATTCATGTATTAGAGGAAAAGCAATTATTCTTTATCAAATTATATTTCAATAAAATCATAAGTTAGCACATCTTTCTAATGGGACTAATATGTATATAATAAACCAATGCATCTCTTCAAAAAAGGAATAACCTATATTTTCTGAGAAAAAAGTTGGTATGGTTCTTTGTTGATTTTTTTCAAAGTAAGTATTTAGTATACATCTTTTTAAATGATTTATCAGTTTTTCAAATGCATTTTTAGAATAGCTGTTCTTTTAATAATATTTGAATCTTTAAAACAGGTAGGAGCACATGAGGAAAGACTTGGAAATTTAGGAGCATTAATATTTCAGAAGGTATTTTGTATGAATTAGGAGTCTATATTATAAATGCTGATGTACAATAGTTAGAAGTCAGAACAAAAGTCACTTGATTGAATGACTACAGGCATTATTGGTTTGAGTCCACAGGACATTCACACACTGTTGATGACTTTTGGCAGGTGAAAAGTCAGGTCTATTATAAGGCTGAGTAATATAATTCTGAGCTCTGTGAGATTTTTCTGTTAAAAACAGCACAGTAAATGTTTTAGGCAGCATAGGCCAGATGGTTTCTTTTACAAATGCTTGACTCTGTCTTGGTGGTATGAAAGCAACCATTTAAAAATATGGGTGCATGAGTTCCAACAAGATTTATGAAAACAGACAGGTGGACAGGAGTTAACTTACAGGCCGTGGTCCTCTAAACCCTGTTCTAATTTCCCAGCATCTTTTCTTGGTGATATTCTGAGGATAGGCTTTGGGTCAAACTTTTACACTTTCATATTCTTTGCTGTCCATTCTTCTTTTTCCCTACTTTCCACAGATCCCTCTTTCTTTTTTTGTTTTTTCTTCCCTGTATCAGAGGTCTGGACTTCTCAAGTAGCACTTTCTAAGAATCCATGACTGGTTCTATGGGAAAAGTGTGTAAGTTAATGAGTAACACAAAAATTGGTATTAGAAGCATATTATATTTTTACATTTTTATTTGTATTAGTACATGTTTGCAGTACCCTGCGATTACACTCATTGTAGGGAGTTGGTACGTGGACATAATACATCTTAGTTCTTTTATTCATCCCCTTCCCCTCCTCTCCTTCCATCTTTTGGTCACCTTCCAGAAGCATATTACACTTAACAGAGGAAATGTTTAGGTTGGTTGCTTAATCCAGAGGTCATTAGTAGCAATAGTGGAATTTAGCACAAGAATAACAGCTAGAAAGCCTTAAACACACCCAATGAAAAAGAAGCCAATGCCAACCATCTGAGTCACATAATGGTCACTTTTATACATAAATTATAAAGAAAATTACAAAATAACATCTAGTACACATGTAACTTTCTTGCAAATCCTGGCAAATGTTTTTCCAGGAAGAGATATCATCCAAAAAACTAATAACAAAGAAAGTGCATCTTGCAAGTCATCTTTCATAAATAAGAACATGAAAACATTCTTTTAAAAATTAGAATTGAATTATATATAATTACATATAAAGAACCACTGTTTCCTGGGCAAGAGTTATAGAACCAGTGAGAAGGTGCATGATAGACAAGAAAAGGGCGAAGAAATGAATCTTAGCTGACAGCCTCGCATAGTGACATATTGGTGACTTTTGTAAGTGACTGTGCCAGTCAGGAGTCCACAGAAACCAAATTACACACTCTAATTGGGTAATTCAAGTGAAGTTTAATAAGTGCATTATTTACAATAAAGAGGGAAATCAACATTAATTGCATAATTTTTTCATTGAAACTGTGCCACTTATAGGGCAAAAGGAAGTTTTATTAATAAATTATTGCAGAGCAATGTGTCTGGTCCAGCCAAACTACAACTTTTGGAATAGTGCAGTACCTCTAGATAGCAATAGTAAGGAATGTTCATCATTCCTAAGCCTAAAAGGACAAAGGCAGGGAATGGTTTCTAGAACTTGACATATGGCAAGATGAAAGTATCAACTAATGGGAGTGTATTGGTTACTTTTCTAGTTGCTGGGACAAAACACCTGACACCCAAAGTGAAGCAAGGAAAGGTTTATTTAGCTCACAGTTCTGGAGATTTCAGTCCATAATCAGCTGGCTCCAAAACAGAGTGCCATTGCACTGGGGCAACACTTCAAGGCAGCAGCCAGAGAAAAAGAGGGAACACAAGCCTCTTCTCTACCCTTATATTGTACGTAGGCCACCCCCTCCTTCAGGGTGGGTGTAACACAAAATATCCTTGCCTTCCTTTGCACAGGATGAGGATATTTACAAGGTAAGAACCCTGGCTCCCTGCTGAGTCTCTCAGTTAAACTTCTAAACTGTGCAAGTTGACACAATGTATTAACCATAACAGGGAGTCCTTACTAGAAAATAGCATCCAATCTGTGGTAAGCCAATAGGAGGGAGTGGGTAAATTAATAATCTCAGCTCATTTTTCTTTTCCTTCTTGCCATTATCTCTTTTGAACCTAATCAAAAGCTGAAGGTCAAGACATCCTGGTAATGCAGTCCTTACAGGTCAGCATCCAGGGTGCAAAGCAGGATGGGGAAGGGCAGAGAAAATAGAAGGGAAAACAGACAGTATCCCCTATACAACTATCTTCACAAAATATCCAAAATTATAACTATCTTTCACCTCTGACCACTTCTGCAACTCTTGTGGAGCATTCTAAGTAAGTTCAACTCCTCCATTCTTCTTGATAAGCATTCTTTTCATTTTACATATATATATGTATGTAAATTTGAGGGGAGTACCAGGAATCAAACTCATAACCTCATGCTTGCCAAGCTGGAGTTGTACCACTGTTATATTCCCAGCCCTGTCCTAATATATTGTAGAAAACAGTAAAGTAAGCAAGATCTTCTTTAGCCTCCTGCTGGATGAGGGGAACACTATTTCTTTACAAAGGAATGCGTACAAACACTAGGTTTACATCTCTATAATTTTCGTTCACTCTCTAAAGCAAACATATGTGCCAAATTTCTCAGCCATAGACTGATTGATGTGCAGACACCAGATTTGGAAGAAAATAAAGTAATAAAATACAACAAAGGGTATGTTTTTCACATTGATCATAGGAAACTCTTTCACTTTGCTTTCTAGTCCACCAATACCCCCAAAGGATCTAGGGGGAAATATGGAGTTTGTTAAATTAAATCAATAGTTCAGGTCAATAGCAAAGCTGCTTGAACATCAATGTGTGATGCAAAGAATTGACGACATGGACACCTGCTGCAGTCAGTACAAGCTATGCACAGATTTCTTCCCATTGTGCAACCACTATGAGAAAGCAAGGTGAAATACCAAAAAAGGAGTAGCATTCACTTCTGCAAAGTGTGGCTTTTCCTTTCTGCAAGAATATACAAAAACCAAGAGGTAGTGTATCTATACATGTATTCCTTATATGGCAATCTGAAGGGTCTAGTTAATATGGTTTACTTCCAGGCCCCAAAGGAAGATGCTTCAGCTGGGGAAAGTCCATCGTTACACCTCCTAAAACATTGCCAAGCTAAAGTTGGTGTCATTGGTTTTTTCCTCACTGCCTAGGGAATCTCGCCCATCTCACCAATAACCTGTCTGCTATCCTCTCTATTTTACAGTCCATTATTCTATGATTTAACAAGGTATGAAAAAAAGTCTACTTTTTTCCTTGGAAATTTGAATCTATCTCTTCAAATTCAAACTCACGTTTGCATGAAGAATAGGCTACTTTAAATATTCAGGAAAATTTAGAGAAGTGGCAGAAAGAAGTAAATCTTAAAAGAGGGAGGGAAAGAATAGAGAAATAAAAGAAAAATTGAAACAGTAATTAAAATAAGAAAACTATTCAGGAAATAAGTGAATGTAGATCTTTCTAGTGAGAGCAGAAGAGAGAATTACATCATGAGCATTTTCTGGTCCATGTGATGTGTGAGAGTATTGCCTAAGTTTCCTGAGTAATCTGAGTGATATAAATGATCTCACTTCCATTTCCTACCTTCTGGAAGATACACCATCCTTAATCTAATCTAGGGTTTTCCAAACTATGCATGCAGACACTTTTCACACCTTCAGTATTTGAACACATGAAAAGAATGTAAAACAGGAAACTTCGCCTATCAGGAACGTATCCAACGTCCAGCTGCCGAGGAAAATGTCACAGATGAATCAGGTTTTGGCATCCACCCACAAAACTCTGAGAAGTTGTTGATGGGTGAGGAAAGGGGGATAAGGACAGAATGCAGCATTCTAGAGAATGCTACCATTGAAAAGTTTAAAACTTTGCAGGGTTCCAGAAAAGCCTATCTCCGAAGTCAGCAATGAGTCAGAGGTTTTATGTCACTCCTGGGCAACCCCTATTCCTAACACCAGAAAACTGCGTCTATTGGTACAGCTGTTGGATGCCTTCTGAGAAGAAGAATGTCTGCTTCAGACTCAATCCCCACCCGAGTCTGTGCTCTTCCCACGTCTTTTGTCACTCCCTGATCTCGTTCCAGGTCACCCCTGGTCTATGACATGTGCAGCGGCTCACATGGAGCACTCAACCTCAGCGGCCCAGGCGATGACTCCCACGAAGTTTCCACGGATGGGATGATGCAAGCTGCGACAAGCCAAAGGGTGTGTGGTGGGTGGTGGGGTGCGATGGGTGTCTGCAGCAGTGGCACAGGCTACCCTGCGCCCAAGTGACGCCAAGTGGGGCCCGTCCTAACAGCTGACTCAGGATTGGGCTTCCCTCCTTTGGAGTCCTTAGGCTGGCGCTGTTCCACTTAGAAGGCTGCTAGTCGTCCGCGCTCGGGAGCTCTCCCTGAGTCACTTGGCTGTGCTTACACTCTCTCTGGATTTACAAAAGTTTGCGAGTACGAACACGAGCCCCATCGTCTTGCCGCTTCCCCTGTCCCTAAAACCGGTGCCCGGACTCAAATTGAGGTGACTAAGGGTGTCTAGTCTGCTTAGCAGGCGGCGAAGCCTCTGAGACGCAGGGAGAAGGGCAGCGTGCGCGCCTCCAGGAGCGCTGCGCGCTGGACAGCATCTTGCGAGCTCGAGCTGTGGCGCACCCGCCAATGCCCTTGTTCTCTGCTGGTCTGCAGACCTAGAGATAGAGCTGTGAAAGGGGCTGGGCGCTGGATTTTGGTGTTTCAAAAGTTCTTGATATTTGTTGGAAACGTGACCTCAGTCTTTAAGGAGCACCACCCCACCCCAGTCACCTAGTGTGCGTTTTCCCTGAAATTGATGAGATTTTGAGCAAGAGACCCATTAGACCTATTCCTGTTTGTATTAACCTCTCTTTGTTCCAGGTCTAAGTTTCAGTCACCAATTTCATACCTTCAGGTGGAAGAGTGATCCAACCCTAAGGCTGCACTCACCCTCCGAAGCCTTGCATTAGCCAAGGAAGGGGAGACTGGCTAAAGGAAATGCTCAAAGGATGCTCAGGATTCGTGGACTTCGGTTTTAAGTCCTTAGAGTGTTTGCTGATTTCAGGAGCCTCTCCTCTACCCCGAAAAATATCAGTCATAGAAATTCCCCGTAGGAGAAAGTGTGGCTATCCATTTCTTAAAGCACATTCAAACACATATGTAGGGTTGGGGCAAAGTTAAAAAGAGGAAGATGAGGGAAATTCCTGGTGATTTTAGTAGTGTTGAAATTCCATACATTTGGCGATTTTTATTTTCTTTTACATCATCAATTCAAAATTCTATAAAGGAAGAGCATGACATCAAAGAAAATCATTGGCCTAGGAGAAAACAGCCCGTAGGCGTTTAGGTGTTATATATGTGGAGCCAGAAAGCTCTGGAGCATCAGGGATACTCCAACTTCAGGCACCAGCATGGGTGAATATGGGCTTCATGTGGACTGGGAATGAGAAGCCAAGACTGGTGCCTGTGCCCTGGCCCCCAAGGCAGGCCCTTCAACTCTAGGGGCCATTCAGTCTTGGTGGGGAGAGTTCAGTGTGGACCTGGGGTGGTATTAGGTTTTCAAGTACACTTCCTGATGCCTATTTCTTCTCTCAGGTTTTTTCAAGAAGATCTTCCTCTTCCAATTGATAGAGTTGGTGTTAACTTACAACTTCAGTAACTGTGACTTCAAGAAGATTCAAGAGGACTATGACAACATTATTGTTCACAACCTGAATGGCTATATGGATAAGGTAAGTGAGGAAACATTCTTCAAACAAATATATCCTCATCAAAAGGGAACCCATATGTATACACAAACTACAGTTTAACTTTCAAGGAAAGAAAAATAAGTTGGGAAAAAATTATCTCAAAAATTTTTACAAGTGATATCCAAATTTAATTGGCATGTAAAATGACTATCCAGAAATTGGCATCTTATGTAGAAGTTGATGAGGTACAATTATTATAGGTAGCACGTTACGTATACAGGATATATATATATGTATATATACACACACTTCTGGTAAAGTGTTGCTCTAATATTGCAGTAAAAAGAGTGGATGAGGACTTGAGAAAGAAAGAACTAAGAGAAGAAATTCTAGTGAGATAAGCCCCAAGAAGTGAGGCCAGCTAAGGCATGAGACTGTTGGATGTTTGGGGATGCTATTATAGAAGATGGAACACTTTGAGTTTTTAAATATACAGCAGTAATTTTCCCGATAATCTGAACTTCTGGACAGAGAGTGAACATCTACAGGGCAGACTTGGACATCCAGAGAACGGTGTTACTGCTCAGGAGGTTGTGTCCAGGTGTTTCTGCTTGGCTTTATGTTGAGGGAGTTTTCTCTGAAACCAGGACCCCTCAGTGCCTCCTTTCAAGCCCCAGGCAAAACCATCTGAAGACTTGCATTGCCTTGCAAGTGACACAGGAAACAAGTTCCTGGGTGGAAACTGTTTTCAGAACATTTTTAAATCCGGGGAGCAAGGGACTAAGGAATATTTCTTCCCCGTGGATTTAAAATCTTTATCCCACTTGTCCTAGTTTGTTTTCTCTTTTTCAGACCAAAAGTACGGAGTTCAACCATGTCGCGTGTTACAACTCAGTGAGTAAAGTGGTCAGCTGGGCTGGCTTTTGGGGAGGGTGTGCTGAACCCCAGGCGATCGCTGAGCCTTGGGACTTCGGTTCCAATTTAGAGAGAGGTCTGTGTCGGACGGGCGGGATTCCCAGAGAGGCTGTCCCTTCTTCCGTCCACCTCACGCCACCACTCCGCGGCCATAAAGGCGAACTGGAAACTGGGGCCAGCGGACAGGGTCCCGGGCCCCGCTCGGAGCGCCGCGTTCCGGCGCCTGTGCGCAGCGAGGGCAGGGGTCTCTTCTGCAGCTGGCGCTGCGCTCTGCCCCCTGGCCACGCCCCTCCCTACCGGGTGGGTCTGTTTCCCTTTCCGCCCCTGAGCTCTTGCCCTGCAGATATCTTTGCCCAGTTTCCGGCTCTTCCCTCGCCTTCCTTCTTGCAGCCGCTTTCGCTGCATTCTTACTGACTCTGTCACCCCACCCCCTCGCTGGCGATTTCTCCGGTCTTCCTAAACGTCACCGCCGCCTGGGAGCAGTCAGATTGCCTCACCAAAATCGAACGCCACACCTTCAGCTCCACCATCTGCCCGTCACTCTCCGAGGAACTGTTTGCCTTAAGAACTAATGCTACCCTCGCTCGCTACTGCCCAGGCTACTTCAGGATTCAGGTAAGCCTAGCGCGCAGGACACGTGGTTTTTAGCACTGTGAGACTAGCCTTGAATTAAACTGGGGCTTCAGTGCAGAAGTTGTGCTGTGCTTTTTATTCGGATTTGATCTTTTGAAGAACAAGAGAGTCAGGTAAAAGCTGCAGGTTGTTAATGAATGTTAATTGACATCTGTACCCAGTCCAACCTATTTCTCAGTTTCTGATTTAGTTTTGGCCGAATTAGGATTCTAAAACCTTAGATCAGTGTTTCAAAGTGGGATCAGTGAACCTCTTACACCAGATAATCCTGGCTGCTATCCCACATTGGGATGACTGTTCAAGATGCCAGTTTCCAGACACCCAATCCATACCTTCGAAGTAAATAAAATACAATAAAATTCTAGGTATATGGCTCCTTAACAGATTCTTGTCCATTCTAAAGTTTAGCAGCACTGCTTGGGCTTCTCACTTCATGATTATGTGATGCTGTCTTAAAATGTTACGTTATACATAAAATCTCTACCCTGTGTTTGTTTAATTGCTTAAATGGATGGAATTGTGCTCTCTTTGCACAATAAGTTTTTGCACGTGCAGTTGCATGCATTGAATGATAAAGGTAGTACAGTGGAGAGTTAAAGAGTAGGAACTCTAGAGACAGTTGTCTTGACTTTGAATTTCTGATCTATAACTTCTCTGAAGACTTTGGATAAACCACTTAGCCTCTGCGTGCCCTGGCAAAATAAATATATTCGTAAGTTCAGTGTAAGATATTTATGAAAATGGAATGAGTCAACACATGTAAAAGCACTTGAAACAGTGCCTGGAACAGGAACAGGTACTCTATGAATATCTCAGTTGGCAAGTAAGGCAGAAAATTTATCTTCTAATGACTAGTTTAAGAAAAGCAAAGATAGACAAGTACAGATAAATGTGATTGCTGCTTATTGACCCAGAGAACCTTAGTGATCTGAGTATCTAGGCAGTCAAGAATTAAAGACACATTTAAAAAATATGGCTTTTTAGGACTTGAGGGTTGAATCTATAGGGTTCAATCAGGTTGGGGAGCAGCAGGCATGTGAATAACCTGTTTGACTCTATGCGACTTTTTCAAGGAGACCCTGACAAATCTACAGATGGCCACAGTAAAATTCATACAGATAAGGAGAATGCAGAGGATAGGTTTAATCAAGTTCTTGTACAGCAGATGAAAAAGAGGGAGTGTAGAGAAATCTACTTCATCCCTCTTCTACCCTTGGCACAAAGGAGAAGTCACAATAAGAATTGTAATTTAGCAGATTTTACCATGAGGTTACTGACTTTTAACCCAGACAACTCTTAACAGTCTAACTACTGTGTGCATAGAAGGCTCAGTTTATCATTGTGCAAGGGTAAGTCTGGTGAAGGAACACACCAACTTCTCTTCAGAAAAAAACCTTCTAATGTCACACATGAAATTGGGTATGAGGATAAGGAGTAGAAGTACTGCAGTTTCAAATAGCCTAGGTTAACTTTTATATCTATTAAAGACAGATAAAATAGCTCCTGCTCTTTGGGAACTTATCCAGGAGATCATAAAATTATAAATTCATTCATTCACTTAATCATGCAATAAATATCCAGTGCTTCCTGATGTATAAGACACTGTAATTAGTGCTAAGGGAAACACCCATGATGCAATAATAAGAACAGTAAGTGAAAGCCAAGTGAAATGACACATAAACTTAAGTATTAGAAGAGTTTCAAAAGAAAGAGCTAAGCAATTAGCAGAAGTTTTGTGGAGGAGGTGGTGCTTGGTCTTGAAGCAGAGTACGTGGCTGGACAGACAGGAGGGTGTTCTTTAGAGAAAGCAAGTACAATAATAAGGTACACAAACACTGTGCACATTAAGAGACAGATTTGCACTGAGATAACATAATCTGCCACTCAATAATCGTTAAAAGTCAGTGAAAATTAATTGTTTAACTATTGATTCTCCTATTCAACAGATATATAACACCCAGAAAATGCAGCAAAAAGTCATCCGTAACTGCCTGGAGCAAACTTCACAAATAATAGGATGGTGGCGTTTTTTCAGCCGACATTTGGGAAAATAAAACTATCTTCATTAACATCGTATTTTATAGCACTAAAATATATCATATATATTAAGTAGATAAAATGTTAATCTGTGATACCCTGTATTTTAAAAACTTGTGTTAAACAATAACAATTTACAAAAAATACGTTAAAACCTTTTGTAATGAAAGAATAACTATTGATAGCCTTTAAACTGTCACAGGCAGGCATTTCTTCTACCTGTAATGATTCTTATGTTGTCATACCAAAACATTATAAAAGAAGAAAATAAAAGCAAGAGAGAGTGCACAAAAATTGCAATTTGAAAGAAATTTCAAGCAAACTTTGTGAAAGTATTCTAAACCAAGTGTTAAATATTACCTAATAGTCAAGAGTGATACATGCAAGTCAAACTTGAAGTACCTTCATTGCAGCTTCGATCTGTGTTATATGTATTTTTAAATCTTTATATAATGTATTTTTAATTTATTTCATGAACACTTTTGAAAATGTACGTGCTGCTTTGTAATAGATACTATATATTTCTTAATAAAATAAATCTTGAACTACTTTCTTATGAATGGTCTTTTGAATTTAGTTAGTAGTAGACAGTTTTCTCAGTACCCTCTTTTAAGGAATGTCACTTCTTTTCAATATTTACCTCCACTCATGCTAAGAACCCACTGATCACGCCCCCACACATTAAACCTATTGGTCTTGCCCATGTTTGAAAATATACTATTTAGAGATAGGTAGCTGAAAATACTTAGAGATTGATGATTGGAATGCATCATTTTAAAAAAATGTATTGCTAGTCCTTCCACTCTTTTCTCTGTTAAATTTTCCTCACACTCGGAAGAAACAAAATAAAGGACATCAAATTATGCTTGAAAGCTGATACAGGCAAAAGCTATAACACACTCTCCAACTAAGAAATTTTTGAACACTGATGGCAGAGACAATTCTAGCCACACAGCTCAGACCAAAGCAGAGCATTTGGAAATACAATGGCTTTTCACAGGCATAGAAAAGTTCTCCTGACCATTGCCCTGAGTACTGATGAAAAGCTACAGTGGAAGAGGAAAAGTCTAATATACCTAAGTCCTTCTTAGCTGCCAGGAGATGAGAGGAGGCTTATTTTATGTATCCAGTAAGCACTTAATAAATACAAACTATAGGCCAAGGCTTCAGCTGAATACTCAGGGAACAAAAATAAGTAACACAGCCTTCATGCAGAGAAACTCACAGGGCAGCAAGATAGGCTGCTTTTTTGTTTCAAGAAAAACCACAACATGTTCACTTTCCAAAAATCTTCCTCTAAAGTCTTGGCTTATGGCTTTACATTCAGTCATGAGAAAAACATTTCTGGGCTTAGCATAGGCCAATATTCTTTAATTTTTTTGTGCAAAAGGTAGACAAAAGGATGACACTTTACGTCGTTTAACTCTGCCTTAGTAGAGATTCACCAACTACAGACAGCTTTTAAAGAACTGTAAAAAAAAAAAAATCATCTCAGTTTTTCTCAAATCTAAGAGCCTGAATCCCCAAAGAACAGAGAAACAAGGCTTGGGGAGAAAGGAGGTTAGTCAAAGTCATTTTGTTAAATATAGTTTCTTTATGTCTTGTTTTATCTTTATTTTTTTTTAGAGTCAAACATAATATAGCTATACAGGTTTTCAAAACATAACAACAGGAGATTAACAATGGTTACCCTAGTGTCTCTTCCTTTCTTCAAAATAGTTGTTTGTACATTTACAGACAATAAACTCAAACAAAACAAAGTAATATAAAACCAGATAAAAGAGAATAGCATTACAGGTCTTCAAGTCAGATAACAAGAAACCAGCAATGACTACCGAAGTGTCTCATTTTTCAAAAGAGCTGTTCCTATCTTCTCACATATTGCAATCAAATAGTAGGAAAGGGACTTAAACCAATCAATTCAAAGAATAAAA
>RJWT010008673.1:0-26004 GCA_004365215.1 Cuniculus paca | reverse complement strand
AAGAACTGTAAAAAATAAATCTTTCCTTATTTCATTTTGGGCATCAGGTATTTTTGTCTCAACAATGAGAGAAAGGTAACCAAGACAATGGTCAACTTCAAACTTCCAGAAAAAGAACAGCAGGCTAAATCAAAAGCTCATATGAAAGAGCAAATTGTAAAGATCAGAGCAGAAGTTAATGCATTGGAAACTGTTTGGGTTACTTTTTTCTCATTGCTGGGACAAAATACCTGACACCCAAAGTGAAGGAAGGAGAGGTTTATTTAGTTTACAGTTTTGGGGATTTCAGTCCATAATCAGCTGGCTCCAAGGCAAGGTGGCATGGCACTGGGGCAGCACTTCAAGGAAGCAGCCAGAGTAAAAGGGGGCAGCCGTTCATAGTGGCTGCAAGCAGCAAGAGTAAATCACACCAAAGAGAGGAAAACACGCCCCCATTCCAACCCTACATTGTATGTTGGCTCCACCCCTGGGCGGGTGCTGAACTAACACTGTTAATCCCAGCGCTACACAACAAATCAATCACAAATGTTACATTCAGCCACTTCCATGACTGCATGAGGTTTGGGGGAGCCATCTATATACAAACCATAACATTCTACCCTTGGCCTCCCAAAGACTCATGTACCTTCCTTATATAAAACACATCTAGTCCATCTCCATGAGTTGCCAAAGTCCTAACAGTTTCAGCATTGCTGAAAAGTCCAAGTCCAAAGTCTCCTCTGAGATCTAAGGCAGACTCTTAGTTGTAAGCCCCTATACAAATGAAAACAAAGTTAAACACTTCCAACATGCAATGGCACAAGATAGGCATTACCATTCCAAAAGTTACAAACAGGGGAATACAAAGCATTGGAACTAAAGTCCAAAATCCAGCAGGGCAAATGTTAAGTCCTATAGTTGTATGTCCAGCATCTGAAGACATCTGTGGCAAATTTTGACCTCCAAAGAGCTTGTGTGGTTCCATCCCTATGGCACTTTTAGTAGTCATCAATCCCATGGCATCTCTCTTGTGTTCCTCCATTGCAGCTTTCCTTAGATGATCCACATTCTCGGCTTTTTTAAACTTCTGGGGTCTCCATTTTGGCTTCACACTCACAGCTTCACATATTGTCCTCTCAGGGGCACACTGCCTGGCCTCCCAGGCCCTCTGAAATCAGGGTGGAAGTCTCTTTAACCTCAGAAGGCGTGCATTTTCCATGCGCCTAAAACCAGCATCACATGGATGCTGCCAAGGTCTGCTGTTGGCTGAAGCAGTAGCCAGGCTTTCCTCTTTCTTGGCCATAGGGGTCAAGCACCTGGATTGCTGGGCACTCTGAACCTGATTGCGAGGAACAGATTTTTTTACATCCCTGCCATTTTGGAACCTCATGTGGCCTCTGTCACCATTCTGGAATGTTGCACTCTGCAGCTTTCTCCCCCAGGCAAAGTCTTTTACTTTTGTATCTTTGAGGCTGTAAAGGGTGGAGACCTATTGCCTCTTCCTGTGATGCCTGTAGGCCATCTTTTGTATTCTGTTCCTTTTCAGCAATTGAGGTTTTAGCTCTATCTTTACAGTCCACAGTTTTTTGACCAAACTCACATTTTAAATCACCATGCTGGGCTCCTTGTTCTTGATTTCCAACATAAATCTGGCTAAATGCTGCCACAGCCTCTACATTTGACTGCCTTGAAATGTCTTTTGTCAGATTAATCAGGACATCACCCTTAATCTCAGTCTTAGGCAAAATCTCAGGACATCAGCAAAATGCAAACAAGCTTTCTGCCAAGCCATAACACACATCATGTGGAGTCCTTCTTCCCAGCAGAAACCTCCCGAGCCTGGTCTTTACTGGCAGGCTTTCTATCAGCCTCCTGGTCTCCTGAGCTCTGACCAGAATCTCCCCTACAGAACAGCTCCAGGGCTTCTACTTCAGGTGACATCTCCAAACCTTTCCAAATTCTTCCCACAAGCTATTCCCAAAGGCTCTTGTACCACATGGTCAGGTACAGTCACAGCAATGACCCCACTCCTGGTACCAAATTCTGTTTTGGTTAATTTTTTGTCATTGCTGGGACAAAATACCTGACACCCAAAGTGAAGGAAGGAGAGGTTTATTTAGCTTACAGTTTTGGGGATTTCAGTCCGTTATCGGCTGACTCCAAGGCAAAGTGGCCTGGCACTGGGGCAGCATTTCAAGGGAGCAGCCAGAGTAAAAGAGGGCAGCCGTTCATGGCAGCTGCAAGCAGCAAGAGTGAACCACACCAAAGAGAGAAAAACACGCCCCCATTCCAACCCTACATCGTATGTTGGCTCCACCCCTGGGTGGGTGCAAAACTCACACTGTTAATCCCAGCACTACACAACAAATCAATCACAAACATTAGATTCAGCTGCTTCCATGACTACATGAGGTTTAGGAGGGCCATCTATATACAAACTGTAACAGAAACAACAACAAATCAATGAATCAAAGAGTTTGTTCTTTGAAAGATGAAATAAAATCAACAAGCACTTATCCAACCTTATCAAAAAAAAGACTCAAATTCACACAACTAGGAAATTTAGATAATTAGAGGGTAAAATGATGAATACATTGCATACTGTTATCTTCAAACTAGTTACTCAGAGTATCTTGTGCTCTGAGAATGATCTTATTTCACTCTGTGATATGAATTTAAAAGGCCACACATAAAAATCGTGTAATCTATGACTGAGAATGCTGACATCATATAGTATGTACAATTGAAAAAATGATATTGAAAATTCACTTTCGCATCCAATAGTAAGGTTTTGGAGAAACATGGTTAAGAAGTTAGGGTATAAATTGTACATTATCTTAAAAACTTCAAATATGTGAAATTTCTGTATTTGTGGGCAGCAGTTAGACTGATGAATGAAAGCTGAGTCTTCATAACTCAATAGATTCCTTCAATGTCTAGTCAGTCCTTCAGGTGGTGCTTTTCAGTCACTCAAAAGTCACAGTATGAAATACATCCTTGTTTGAAAATAGGATTTGGGAAGCTGCCTCTGATGCACTGAGTGTCTGTGGCACTCAGTGTGCCATGTCATCCTCATTTCTTTTTCAATCTTTTATTAATCTTCATAAAGCTTGATTTTGATTGAAATTTCTATTTTTTTTAAAATCAGATTAACAATTTCACCATTTTTGATAACAAAAAGAAATAAGATGGTTTTTTGGTCTTGTTAGGATTTAAATGCCTATTAAATATCCATGCAGACATCAAATAGGAATATAGATTTGCTAGCCTGGAGTTCTAATGTAAGTTAGAGCCGATTATACATGCATAGTTATGCACCGCATAAGAATGTTGTAGTGAACAAAATTATATATACAATAGTGATGCGTTAAGCTTATATTGCCTAGTGAGGTAGCTATCTCGGGTTAGTATGTAAAAACACTGTGATGTTTGCATAATAAAATTGCCTAGAAACAGATTTCCTTAGAATGTATTTCTTAGAACATATCCAATATCTGTGCCATCAAGCAATTTTGTTAGTGTGTGTTTACTAAATAGCAGAGGGTTATAAAGTCCAAGAATTAAGCTTGAAGAATTACAATATTTTAAGGATGAAATGAAGCCAAGGAAAAATTAAAGCAAATTTACATGAGGTGGGTAGTGATAAATAAGGTCAGTTTAGTATGGTGTCATAAAATTCAAGAGAAGAGTGTGTTCCAAGAAGGATGACCCAAAATGTAGTGCTAGAGTCACTGACTTAAGTCGATAAACAAAGGAAATGGAGAAGATTACAGATTATAGCAAATCTTTTCAAGAAGTTTTTCATAAAGATAGACGAAGGAGAAGATTGTTAAAGAGACTTCAGCCCAACATGGTATCTTTAAAACATTAGATAGCAAAGGATGTTTACATGGTGAGGGAAATAGGTATATGATGAAAACAAAAATCTAGCGAATTTTTTTTCTTTTTTTAAAAAAAGGATTATACTGGAAGACACATTGTCATTCATTGCCCTCAGAATACTCCCTTTGCTTCAAACACACTTCTCCATCATTGTTAAAACTTTCTGAAGCAGTTCTGGAAATCTTCTTCATATGTGTTTTTAGTTGCACTAACCTGGCTGCTTTGATGACCTGAATTGATTGAAGACATTCACCTTTCATGGCCACTTTGACTTTGAGGAAGAGCCTGATACTACATGGTGCCAGATCCAGTGAAAAAGGTGAGTGAAATCATGCCATAATGCTTTATACGCTTGCCTTTCCATTACACGCCACTCAGCAGCAGCACTCACAGTGTTTTTATTCATACCTCATAAAAATACCAGGAAATTGGACTTCCATAACTGCTTTGGAAAGTGGCAAGAACTGTGGAATAAGTATCTTCAAACTGAGGAAGAGTATTTGAGAAGAAATAATGGCAATATGCCTTTAACTGTAATACATTTTTTAAGTTTAAATATTCACCATATTTTTTGTTCACACCTTGCACAGCAAAGCAGGAGAAGGAATAAATGGTGTAAGGGCAGTAGCAAGGATATTGCAATCAGAGCACTAATTTACTGAGGAATGAGCTTCACAATACAGCAGAAATAACTTCATCTTGAGTAATAGAAGGAAAGGTGAAACATATGGATAAGTATTTATGGTAGGAGTATAGGAAACTTCTGTGAGCTGCTTATTTTTTAATAAAAATTTATGAGCTAAATTAAAGATGAATGATGGAATCTGAAATGGGTGAGTAAAGAGAGAAGTAATAAGCTATTACATCATAATAATTATAGTACAGATGCTCACAGAAAAACTGAGTAAATGGTCATGGGAGACGACATAAAAAACCACAATGATATAAAAGAAAGAGAACAAATCCAAGCAAGTTTTAAAACATAGAAGTCTTTAAAGAGTGGAAGATTTTAAAGCTAGGTATTAAAAGAAGGTAGAATTAAAAGAGGTAGACATGATTGGGAAGTAGAGCTCAGGACGAAAGGACGGAATGAAGAGAAGGATGAAGACAGGAAAGAAAACACTTCGCGTGAGCCCAACAGCCAGCCACCCTATCAGGTTGTAATATAGGGCACATGCGAAGCTGTAGCAGACTCAGTGGACAATTTGAGCAGGAGCACTGAAGTCTCCAAATGCCATTTTAATGATTTTAGGTCTTACTTAATTGAAAATAAGAAATCTCAGATAATCCTCCCTCTACACTGCTTTAACATTACATTTCTATCTTGATTGCAGCACTTTCAACTTTTAGTATTTGCTATCTGATCATAAGTCTCTCATTTTCAACAGATTAATGCACTATAAAACATTGTGTCTTATACTTCTATAGCCCTAGCGTCTTGTGTGTTTTTTGGAACATGTTAAATGCATGATAAAGTTTATTTTGCAAACACATAAAGTTGGATTTTATAAGGACTTGCCTAATAAAACCACTTAAATACATATGAAAGGAGGGCGACTGAAAGAAATGTCACCAGGTTGAAGATGATTTCATGTGTCTAAGGGAGGTTAAGAATCTTAACTTAAACATGGGAAGTAATACTGTATGCATTTAATATGACTCTAAAAGCAAAATGATAACCAACAGAATATTTTAGAAGTTTAATGTCATTGTAACTCAAAGCATGCAACCCACCTTAAGACATGGTAACAGGACAAGCAACTGAGATACAAAAATGTATTTTAGTTTACTCTTAAAAGAGATAGTAAAGAATGAGAGATATTTTGTCCCTCCACATCCTAAAGTTAAACACCTGCATTTTGACTTTAAGACCCTTACATAGACAAAGGGAAATATTACACTCATTATATAAAGTTATAAAGAAAATAGAATTCTTTATATCGTGTCTTGTGGAAAAAAAGCATATAGTGAAAAAGTTTCCTGATCATTTCTTTTCTAAGGAGTTACCTTTATCCCAATTCTGATAACTGAAATAGAGTTGATAATATTCCATGTGTAGAGTAAACTAATTCCAAAAAATTAATAAGTCACATAGTTAAATCTCATTTTGAGTTCAAACTCAAAGCAAGAGGTATGGAAACATTGCCTTTAATACTACATTCGATGACATTTTTTTAAATCATAGAGAATGTGATTTTCTGTGTAAAAAACAATCAGTCTTCAAAAAAAAACTAGAAAATTGTTACAATTAAATTTGCACTCTAATGTTGAACACAGGGATGCTGGACTATTCTTGGCTATTTCCCCTATTTAGTTATGTGAACCACGAAAAGTATGCCTTCTGCACAATATTTCTCTGTTACATGACTATGAATAAAATTATTGTAATTTTTATACAAACCTATTATGAAATTCATGGAAAATGGAGAAAAATCACTGCTTTCTTCTTTTAGTGACTCTAGAGAGATTGAATCAATTAATGTTTTTTGATTACAGGTCACAGAAATTCAACTTAATTTGAAAGAAAAAAAGTAGGAAAGTGTTACAAAATCTCAAGGTCATCTCCTAAACATGAAAAGCAGATTGAAAATTGGCTTCCTTTGTTCTTACCAGAGGCTCATAGACATAAGTGTTAGGGAGATGCTCATCAAAATATGCAAACAAAAAAGAAAGAGTTTGACAGAAGTTGGTCAAAATCTACAAACTTAAAAAAAACAGATTTGGTTTCTCAAGAACTACATTCCTCTCTCTCTCTCTCTCCATTCTTTCCTGTGCACATTTCCATTATTTTAGAAAACGGCTATCCTAAATTGTAGATGGAATTCCTTGTATTCGATTTTTAAATTTTTGTTCCCCAGAACTAGGGATTGAACCCAGGGTCTTCAGGCTGAGTTACATCCCCTGCCCTTTTCCTATTTCTTATTTTGAGATAGGATCTTGCTACATGACTAACTGAGCTCAAACACGCAATCCTCCTGCTTCAGCCTATCAAAATTTTGGGATTACAGGAAAGCATCACCATATCTGGATCCAATATTGAATTCCCAGAAAGGGATGATTTGATGCAGATTGAGCCAACCTATAGTCCAGTATCCTATGATGAGAAGATTATTATGATAATATCAACGTAGATGGAACATAACATAAACATATATTTTAGGAGTTGGCCCCAAAACATATGGACTAATATTGGAAAGGGTGGAGTGTGTTCTTGGAAAAATGAATTTAAAATTCATCCATTTCAAAAAATTCTAAAAGATCATTTTTTAAAATGAGAAGATTTTAATAGTTGCTTTCTTCTGTAGTCTTTAGAGAATGACTTTTTCGTTCACTGGCATTAATTTCATTCTCCACTCTGCACAGTAGACCTTGCATGACACAAGTGTTTGTAACTGTAGAATTACAGTGGAAGGAAGCTACCCTTTGGCCTCCCTACTTCTATACACTTTGGATAATACTGACTTTTACAATGTAAATATGGAAGTGTGGGTGGCAAGCAGGTTAGCACTTAGAATACTGTATTTTTTTTCCTGACTAAATCTAATAGAATGAAGAAATTAAGACTTTTTCTCTCATATTTTAAAATATGAAAAGAAAAAAAGGAAGTAGCCTCAGGAAGTGCTAATGCACTTGCTTTTACTTTGGAATCAGTTTGCATAAAGTTAAATAGATATGAAATTTCTTTTTCCTCTTAGATATAAAATTAATTAAAGTCAAACTTTTGTATCTTTCCATAGTGTATTTTTCATTAGACTTTATTAAAATGCACAACAAAATTTTCAAAAGCAATGTGAAATTGTGACAGAAAATTTAGAGCCCACAAATTCTAACTGAAACTCAATCTTTCTAGAAAGTAGCTTGACCACTTGTTCGAGCAGTGGAGAAAAAGCAGTCCTTGGAACCACCTAGTCCTGGGCCTGAATCCTGACTTCTGACTTCCCTTTATCAGTTTGATATATCTATAGAACTTGAGCATCAGGTTCTTCATTCACACTGAATTTTACAGTTTTTTAAAGTACTGTTCATGTGAATTAAGACAGATACTGTTTGTTGCTATGAAAATATAAAGTGGTACAACCTCCATGGAAAACAATCTGGAGTTTCCTCAAAAAGTTAAATGTACAGTTAACATATGAGCCAGCGATTCTACTCTGAGGGTATATGCCCAAGAGAACTGAAAACATGCTTTGCACAAAAATTTATACATTAGTGTTCATATAGGCGTTATTAATAAGAGTCAAAAAGTGAAAACAACTGATATGACTACATTTGTGCTAAGCTTAATCTTAAACATAAACCTTCCCTTCACACCCCTACTTATGTAGCTTTGCCCTACCTCAAAACAGAAATAAGAAATTTAAAAAAATTATGACAATACCCTCCCTCAGTGTTACTCAAGTATCTTAAATGATACTAGTATTATCAACAAAAAACAAGGCTATTAATAAAAACTAACTGGTATTATTCAAATTTATGTAGGCTGTCTTGTGAAAACAGCTAACATATCTAAAATGTAGTTATGAACTTTGATCATAAATTATAATTTGAATTACATTTAACATTACACTTTTAAAATGATGATTTTAAAGATAAGTAATTAGCTAGATCTCCAGGTTAATATTGCCACCCACAAGTCTAATAACTGAGACTTTAGCCCAAGTCAACTTTCTAAGGTTTATATCTACTGTGTGAATGGGTCAAGAAATGAAAGTAATGAAAGCCATCACTACAATGCTACCTTGAAAAATAAATATTTTCATTTGGATTCATGTAAATAGCCTTGTGAGGATCCCCAAATTTATTTATGTAGTGATATTCTAAATAAATTGAATAAACTCAATAAACTTTTCTTGAAAATGAGGATTCCATTACCAGATACCTTAACAATAGTTGTTTTGTAATTTCGGAACCAATATAAATGAAACAGAAAAGTTACCCTATAAAGTAATTAATTTTTAAAAGATAATATTTTATATAATATTCACTTTGATCTACTTCTTGTGCTTTTTGGATAAAACTCACTTAATCTTTTATACAGACTTATGAGGAAGCAGCTAATATTTATGTATTTTACAAATCAACTGAGGGAAAAGTCCATGTCTTGCTAACATGTCTTACTAGATAGTTAAAAGTAGACAAGATTGGAGGACAAAAGTAGTTTGACTTTCAGAATGTGCATGCCAAACCACAGTGATTTACTCTAAACATTTACCAAATTGCCTGTATCTTTAGGATCTTTATTATTATTTTTTTATTTTAAATGAAGCTTGATTTTGCAAAAATGTGAAGTATGAGGAAACCCTCAGAACTACATTTGTAGCATGAAATGAAACCAGTCTCTGCCAGGGTAGAATGTAAGTGTATTTCCCTCACTGATTTAAGTTCAATATTTTTGTCCAGTGTGTTTTGATTTTAATATAAAAATTTAATCATTTTCAACATACGTTTTGCACTATCATGCATTCATCCATTAGTTATTCCCAAAAGCTCTGTCAGCAAAAATTTTATCTTCAAAAAACGAGAAGCTTATAAACTTGGCTTTAAATATGAAAGATAATGGCTTATAGTGACTGTGTTTCATAATCCAATGTGATCTTTAAGGAATTTTAGAGTTATTGATGCAATAAAACTTTCATTTAATTAGAACTTCAGCATTAATATTCAAATAAAACTAGTAGATATAGAATTCAATTCTTGGAATAGCACTTTACTTAGAATAAAAATTTGTGAGAAATAATTCTTTTGTGTGCTACTTATATATAATTTCAAAAGCAATCAGAGTATCTAGAGTCTTATTGTTTTTTAAAAAATGGATTCTCTTATAATATGAAT
The DNA here is from genome assembly GCA_004365215.1 of Cuniculus paca. Taxonomy (NCBI): domain Eukaryota; kingdom Metazoa; phylum Chordata; class Mammalia; order Rodentia; family Cuniculidae; genus Cuniculus; species Cuniculus paca. The sequence continues at coordinate 16,311 of RJWT010008673.1, read as the reverse complement.
GAGAATAACCTAAGCATCATTACTCTGAAAAGTTAGCACGCACATCCTATATCTGCTTCCTGCCTCCCCCAAAAGATTGTTTAGGAATACTACTGATGATCATTCAGATTTTTGTATGTGAAGATTTTTAGATATTCCATTTTTCTAAGACTTTTTGTCTTCTTAATTTTAAAAACCAGCAGTTTGGCTTGCTTTTTACAGGAGTAAATAGTAGAGTTCTATGTACTTCAGAAATAAGTCAAAGTTATGTCAAACATGTAGATTACGATACTCTTTTCATTGAGTAAGTATAAAATTCAAAGCCTTTACTTATATCTAAAAAGAATACCATCATTTTGTGACACACAACAATATTCTCTATTTAAACTCCCAGAAAAAATAACCCACTTATGGAAATTCTGTATTAGCTAAATGCATATATTCTCATTACTGTAATACCTTGGTTCATGAACTCTTCTATTGACAATTTGACAAAATTTTGTTTTCATTTCTAAACTTCACATCAGGTGATAAACAGAACCATGACCATATTCTCCAGAATTGTGGAACAAATTAAGTTTGTGAACTTAGGCCCCACTGTATCTCTCATTAAGAAAAATCACCTCTATGTGAAGAACGCCAGAGTACACAACACAGACTCATGAGTCTAGGGCACTGAGAGCTATGTGAGTGTAGCACATATTTCTGTGTAATTTGAAACAAGTTTCAAAATATACACAAACCTTGCCAAGACAATATGAGTCCATCAAAATTTATTAGTGTCACATCGCTCATTAGATTTTCTCCATACTTAACAGAATACAATCAGTCTGTTATCACTCTGTAATAATGCTTGAAGTCATTATTACTTTATGAAAGTAACAAATGGCAAACCGATCAAAATAATGAGTACTTTTTATACTTTACCTTGTGTAGTAGGAAGAAAACTATGACAACTTCCATTGACCTATGACCTTAAATCATGTTCTTTTCATGAACATGGATGGGATCTCTTATTTCTAAAAAAAATTGTATATGGCAAAGAAAATTGAGTATCCCTCCTGGGATGACGTGATGTTATATGGAAAAAGTGAAGGGATTTGACAGAGTAGAAGAAATTAAAACTTTTAAACAACTGGATTTAAGTTAGCTAAAGGGGAAATTATCTGAGTGTGACTGTACAAGCAGGTAAAGTCTTTAGTACAGGGTCTAGAGGTCAGAGCTTTAAGTCATCACAGAGATATTATCTTGCTAGTGTCAAAAAAAAAAATCAAACAGCCATACTGTAAACTACCTATAAAAGGGTGACTTCTACAACCTCAATCTCAATCTTGAACTCTGTCAGCAATCTGAAACAACTTGAGAGGGCTCTAGAAGCTCTAGAGCAGAACCCGGTCCATGAAGACATCTTAATTTCAGCCATGTAAGATTCTGCACAGAAGACTCTACAGCAGTTTTCACATTTATGACATGTGAGATTAAAAAAAACCTGTGAGATTAAAAAAAAGGGCATCAATTTTAGTGACAAAATCTGGTTTTGTTACACACTTTAATATGCTAGAAGATAGCACTTCTGAAATGATAGATTAAGGACACCCAAAAATGCATTATTTCATAAAAGAATAAGGATACCTATGAAAAATTTTGGACAATTTTTCAGATATCTGAAAATAACCAAAACATGCACTAAATTGAGGAGCATTTACTTCACGAAAAAAATGCTGAGAAAAACTGACTGTATTGTGTTTTAACTGGCATTAATTTCATCACTTTTTCTCCAGTTCTAAAATATGCTTGAAATAAAACAACAGTCTCACAATGAAGGGACTATGGAAGTGGTCAGCCTACCAACTACTACATAGGGCTAACTTTTTTGAAAGAAAAAGTTCCATTCAAGAGATCACTATTTGACCTGTATGGTTGCTGCCCAGAAACTTCTATACACAGCACTTTTCTTTATTTCACCTAGTTTAGAGTTCACTCAGGGTTAAAAGCTTTTATTCATATTTTTGGTCAAGATAATAGTGACAATTGTCTGATTCTATACCTACTTAAAGCATAAGTAGAAACTAGAAGAAAAAAAGAAGTTTAAATGAGAAAACCATTAAAATGAAAGCTGTGTGATATGTTCAAGGGGAATTTGGAAAACTTTCAGTGAGGGTCATGAAAATGTTCAGGGGTATGTCCTTACTTGGGAGAGATCAGAAAAACCATTAATCTCATACATTTTTTTAAAAAAAGTATTTCAAACAGATGATCCAATAATGCTATTTAAGGAATTAAAAAGCAAGAATCCAAACATGAAATGGATAAAAGGATACAAACAACAAAGCTTAGAGCACAATCAAATGAAATAGTGTTGAAAAAGCTCTCAAATATCAATGAATCAAAAGTTGAGTTTGAACAAGATAAAATCAACCAAACTCACCAAGAAAAAAAGAGATTAGACCTCTATAAACAAAATCTGAGGTTAAAAAATGAGACATTAAGGGCCAGGGATTTAGCTCAGTGGCGAAAGTGCCTGCTTGGCAAGTGTGAGGTTGTGAGTTCGATCCCTGGTGCCACCAAAAATAAAAAAAGAGACATTATTATTCACCCCCAAGATAAAAAGAATCAGAAGGAATTGTTAAGAATTGGAACAATATGAACAAACTGGAAAACTAGAAGATATGAATAAATTTCTGGACACATATTCAATAACAATGGAGTCATGAAGAAGTAGAAGATCAAAATAGACCAATAATGAATAACGAGATTGAATCAGTAATAGAAACTATCCCAAAAAAGAAAACCCTTGAGCTAGATGATAATGAAATATTACTTAGCCATACAGATGAAGTCCGTCATTTGAAACAACACACATGAAAGTTAAGGACCTTAAGTAAAGTAAAATCAGCAGCACAGAAAGACAAATACTCCATGTTTTCATTCATATGTGGGATATTCTGAGCATAGTTTAGTAATTAGAGGCTGCGACAGCTGGGGTGAGAGTAGATAGAGCTTGGATAACAGATATGAAAATTCAGTTAAATCAGAGGAATAAATTCTGATGTTCTGTAGTACCATTGGTCATGATAGTTTACAACTTATTATATATTTTATAAAGAACTAGAAGATGGGTGTTCAAAGTTTCCCAATGAAGAAATGATAAATGCTTACAGGGAAGGAAATGCTAATTACATTGATTTGATTATTACACATCATGCACATGTATTGAATTATCACACTGTATCTCGTAAATATGTACACCTATCATATGTCAATAAAAATGTAACTAGAATTAAGTTTTTGATTTGGTTCTGTTTTACTTTGTTGAGGTTAGGTTTTTGTTTTGCCTTATTTTACAATATTGGCAATTGAATTCCTGCTCTTATCACTGAGTTACATGTTTTTCCCTTTTTTATTTTTTATTTGTATTTGGAGATAGAGTTTTACTAAGTATCTAAGTTGTCCAGACTTGGCTGGAACTTGTGATCCTCTTTCTTCAACTTCCCAAAGAGCTAGGACATAGGGAATGCTCTACCACACTCAGCACAGAATTCAGTTCTAGGAAGAATTAGAATGAGAAAAAAGGATATAGAAGGTCTAATTAATAATTTTATGTTGATTACATATCGAAATAATCTTTTTGATGTAATAAGTTGAATAAAATTTTAAAAAGAACAAAGTTTATGAGACTGAATCCAATGAAATGTTTCAAAAAAGGTTCCAAGTGAAATTTGAAAATTCTAAAAGATGCTCCAAAAGAAGATAAACTTGCTAAAGTAAGACTAGTAGAAAGGGTAAAATTAATATAAGAATAAATGATAGCAGAAAAGCTTCCCAAATTTTGTTAAAAGATATTAGTCTACATGTTATGGTTGATATACTGTGTCCACTTGAGAAGTTTAGAAGTTTAACTAAGAGACTCAGCAGGGAGCCAGGATTCTTACTTTGTAAACATCTTGAGCCTATGCAAGAGGAGGACACAGAGATTTTTGTGAGTACTACACCCACCCTGTGGTGGTGGTGGGGAGGGACTGTGTACAATGTAAGGAAGGAAAACAGGCTTGCGCCTTCTCCTTTTTGCTCTGGCTACTGCCTTGAAGTGTTGCCCCAGTGCCATGCCACCTTGCCTTGGAGCCAGATGATTATAGAAAGAAACCTCCACAAACAGTGAGCTAAATAAACCTTTCCTTCCTTCATTTTGGGTGTCAGATATTCTGTCCCAGCAACAAAGAAAAGTAACCAAGACCACACATAATGAAGCTCAATCACCCCCAAGTTGGGTAAAACTCAAATGTAACCACACCTAAGTATGACAAAATCATACTGTCCTGAATAATGTTAATAGCTTCTTTCTCATCAAAACCCATGGAAGAACACATGGCAATGGATGACATATACAAAGTTCTGCAATAAAATTCTATACACAAATCTATCCTTCAAAAACAAAGGAGAGGGCTGGGGATGTGGCTCAGTGGTAGAGCTCTTGCCTCGCATACACAAGGCCCTAGGTTTGATCCCCAGCACAAAACAAAACAAAACAAAACAAAAAAAACCCGACAAAAGCAAAGGAGAAATAAGACATTTCAGGATACACAATAATATATGAGCAGATACCTTGCTTAATAGCTTTACTGGAGAATTCTCTGAATATTTAATGAAATAACTCAATCTTTCACAAAGTCATGTAGAAATGAAAAAAGGGAACACCTTTAACTTTGTGAAGCTAGTATTCCCAGAATTCTAATACCAGAGGAAGACATCACACCAGTTAGAAGGTGAGAAGATTGGTTGTAAGGTAGACATGTGGCAAGAGATTATAGATGTCGCTGAGTAGATCCGAGTGGCTACCAACTGGCAACCAATAAGAGAGCAGTTCTAAAGTCACAAAAATCTGTTCTACCCATAATCATGTGAATTTAATAGAAGAATTTGGCGCCAGAAATAATGATCTTGATCTATTTTTGTGAAATCCTCAATAGAGAATTCAGCTAAGCTGATTTCTGATGTATGGAAACCATAAGGTAAAGTTTTGTTGTTTTAAGCACTAATTGTAATACCGAATACAAAAGCAATACATGTTCATAGTGAAGCTAAGAGCAAAGCGAAACTTCTAAGTTAATATTCATCTGGAAAAAGTAATATAGTAGGAAATAGTTTTTCAAAATAGGCCAGAATAGTCAGTTGGATTCAACATGCTCTTCTAGAATTTTGTCATTACCTCACCAAGAGTTGGAAATTATATTTCCTGACCTTGAAACTTGATATTTGCTGTGACTGTCTTGTTACACAAAAATATTTCATAAGAGGCAACACTGTGAGTTCTGAAGTTAGATCCTACGAGGTAATGTGGTCACTCACTCTCAAAGCTGGTTACCATGCTGTGGAGTAACCCAGTGTCCAGACTTCCAGTCACTCCTGTGGCCATGGGCAGAGCTGAAATTAGCTATCCGTATCAGCTGGAGCACAAAATATGTTTGTAGGAAAATACATGTTATTTATTATTTTTAAAACTGTGTATTTTTAATACAGCAACAGATACCAGAATAAATGATGAAAATCAAAAGAAAAACATTCTAGAAGTTGAAAGGAGGCAAAAATATCTTTATTGAAATGACAAATCACATAACTACACAACAGAAAAATATAAATGAATCAAATGAAACAAAACAAACATAAAACAGGGTTTGTTGATGGTTGATGATGACCTGTAGGAATACAGTAGTTCTCAACTTGAGTAGGTTTTTCTACCCCAGATGACAATTGTCAATGTTTGGAAAGTATTTTGGTTCATAACTAGAGTAGTGTTAACTGGTCTCTAGTGGGTGAAGGCCATGGATACTGTTAAACATCTTATCATACACAAAACAGTCTCTCCCAGTGAAGAACTGTCTTTTCCAAAACACCAATAGTACCAGGTTTGAGAAATACTGGATTGGTGTAACAGCAAGAGAAATAGAAAGAAGTTATCACATTTAAGATATAAAATAGAAAAATAAGGGGAATGGTGATTCCTGGTTTTTTGGCTTGAGTAGCCAGATAGATGGTAGAAGTATTATTGAAGGGGTTTGGGAGGCAAACAGATTTATCAGTTCAGGATAAGAAACAATTTTATCTTAAGTTTGAGATGTTACAGATACAAGTAATAATGGCAGTTAAGCGGTTGGATAAACGTGTGGAGCTACAGAAAGACCAGGGTTGATGACATGCAATCTGAGAATTATTAGAATAGTTCTCATTCCGTCTTCATAGCAACTTTATGGTGTAGGTGTCTTTCTCATTTAAGAGCTGAGGAAGCAGAGGCTGCAGGAGAAGTCATACAATTAGTCATTCCCAAGGCTAACTTTTGAAATCAAATTTGTCTCATTCTAAAATGTTTGCTTTTAGCCTCCAAGAACAAAAAACTGAAGTGATGACATCAGCGAAAAACACTAGACTTCTAAGTTTTCTACATAGCAAAAAGTTTAAACATGTTTTCAGGTATGGCATCTCTGACTTTTGACTGTGATCTATCTCCTCTTTACATTGCAGTCATTTTTAAGTACCACTGCAGTTTTTTGTGCTGGCTTGAGATTGAATTCCTGGCTTCATGCTTACAATCAACGTATCTTAATTAAATCCCTCCAGGAGATTTAAATTTACTTGCCATCTGGAATGCAAGAGCAGCTCAGAGACTTTTAACTTAATTGGGGTGCAAGCCCTTTTGTTTGGTCCCACTGCAGTTTGGCAGCTCAATCCTGTTGCTGCTGTCTAAAGCAAGCTTCCCTTCCGACTGCAGTCAGCAAAATAAGACATCAGGAAAAGTGCTGATGCCTGAGCCACTGCAACCCAAAACCACTTAATTAATATACAAGTTTAATGCATTTGGTAATTAAAATTTAATTCTTTTAAGATATACAATAGAAACAACTCCTCGTGCAAGCATTTAATCCATTGTGCTTGTAAGAAGAAAGTTGAAAAGAGAATTGAAACGGAGATGTTCCTCCTTTTTAAGCATTAATCACACTGGGGATCAGTAAAACGAAAGCATGTACTTAGCCCTGGTTGATTGATCACTATTCTTTCTGTGTTTTTTTTTATCTTCACTTTTATAAAGATAGTTTTTTTCTTAATCACAGAAAACCTGTGTGTGCAGAGATACCCTACTAAAAATATGGATTATTATTGCAATATACCCAATGACAAAACATTTAAACTACTCCCCAAGCAAACAAAAACCATGAAGATTTATTAGCAAAGCGAAAAGATTCAAATCATATTTTCAGTCTCCTGAGAGGCATAGGCTTAAGTAGTTTACCAAAGAGGAAACAATGTATATCATTTGTAAAAATAATTGAGAACATATTTGATTTAAAAAGTCTAGTCTAATCGAATTTTGTTCTCCAGCTATATTTTGCACAAAGAAAATAAAAGGAGGTTTCTAATAAAATATGAGAAATCTCTTTCATATTTACTCTCCAGAAGAAACACATTCTCATTAGCATTTGAAAAATATCCTGCAGTACAAGTAGGAAGAACAAAGTAGTTTACATTATTTTTAAATCTTTTTTTAAGCCGTGGAACTCTTTTACAAAGTGATACCCATTTTAAGATCTTAATGAACTAAAATTTCAAAAACTGTATTTGGGGAAAAATTTGAACCTCCACCTCTGGCCTCTTCCAAATTTTCACATCTGTTCATTTATTAAAGCTCTTGAACTGTAAGTAAAGCACTTTGCCTACCTTATAATAATTAATTTGTTTGATAAGTGTTTGCATACATGTCCCAAAATTCATGTCACAAAAATTTTCATAGCAGCACTATAAGAAGTATTTTTGAATAATAAATTATCCAATATCCTTCAACAGTAGAATGGGTAAATGTGTTTTAAAAGTAGTGAAATGCAGTTTTTATAGTTTTGAGCTGGAGTGTTCCTCAAAGGTTCATGTTTTGAAGCCTTAGTCTTCACCTGATGGTGCTACTGGGAGGTGGTGGAAAGTTTGAGAGGTAGGGACTAGTTGGTAGAAGCAGAGGTGTTGCCCTTGAAAGTTATAATGGGACCTGAGACCGTTCATCTGTCTCTACCTCCCAAAGCACCAAAGAAAGAGATTTGTTCCACCACATGCTCTCTGCTGTGATGTTCTGCATCACCACAGGCCCAAAAACAATAGAGACAAGTGACTATAAACTGAAACCTCTGAAACCATGAGCCAAAATAGCAATCAAAGAATAAATGACTACTAACAAGACAACATAGATAAATCACACGAATATAATATAGAATCAAAAAAAGTGACAGAAAGAGCATATAGTATATGACTTTACTCATAGTTCAAAATTAGGTATTATGGGTTGAATTACATGTTTGACCTCAAACTCAAATGTTGAAGACCTAATCTCCAACACCTCCAAACAGTGAACTCATTTGGAAATAAGATGATTGTAGATGTTAAAGTAAGATGAGGTCATACTAGAATAGTGTGTGATCCTAATCCAATTTTGGACACACACCACATATATGCACACGCACATGGAATACCATATGAACAGGCAAACGGAGAGCAGTTTGATATTTCTACAAGCCCAAGATTGGCAGTGCATTAATAGGTTAACTTTTTTTTTTTTTGCGGCACCGGGGATTGAATTCATGACCTCATGCTTGCCAGGCAAGCGCTTAAGCCACTGAGCTAGATCCCCGGCCCTGGCAGTGCATTAATGGAAGATAAGGAAGAGGCTTGGGACAGATGCTTGGCTCTTCATGTCCCTCAGGAAAAAAACCATCTCTACTAAAAAATTGACCTTGGATATCTAACCTATGGAAGTACAAATACTGGATTATGGAGCTTGATGACAACAACCCTAGCTAAGTGATATAGCAGACAAGTTCAGGGAATTAAAATTTAGAAAAGTGACCATGTTTGAACTGTTGTCGGGGAGGAGGATGGGACAATGACTTGTAGAAAGCATGATTTGCAACAAAGGAGGTTCTATGATTATAGGCAGCTGATAGTCTCTTGATCTAAATGGTGGTGACATATGCAAGTCATTTTATGAAATTACAACCAGCTGTAAAGATTCGTGTGCTTTTCAGTTTGCAAATTTTACTTCCAAAAATTCACTTAGTGTTTTTAAAAAGCAATATTTACTAATCTATTAACTGGGAGAAATTTTTACTTTCAGTGTAGAAGGAGATGAAAACAAAGCAAAGGGAAAGTACAAAGGTGAAATGTATTTGGAAACGGCTCAGGACGAGTATAAATTAAATGCAGTCTTAGGAAGTCAGGTGGTAAGAAAAGTAAACTTGCCAGAGGTATTTAATGCCAGAAAACTGGTACTTGAAGAAAGAGTAAAAATTGATGCAACAAGGAAGTGGAAAATATGACCTAATCAGAGCAAACATCAGGTACAAGAGTAAAGAGAGAAAGTAAACTAAGTAAGAGAGACCATGGCCCATCTAAAAAACAAAATTCGTTCCACTTGGCTGACACACAGAGTGGAAGGTACTGTACAGAAAGAGGAAGTGAGAGAAATAAACAACAGCTCAACTATGAGGATCTTGTAAAACCCAGAATGCATTGTAGGCATCATTATAACTTAATGGAAAAACAAATAATATTTGCATCAGATATTTAAAAGTAACCTGCACGAATTCAACCTACCCTTCAAATTGTAACCTATCCTTTACAAAACAGAACTGCACTGTGAAATTTTAGAAAAGGATTTTTCAATCAGGGTAATTTTATAAAGAGAACCAGTGCCAAAGACAATGTATATATTTTATGCCTTTGCAAAAGAATAAATTTTCAATAAAAAAATCACGAGTCAGTTCTAAAAACTACTGACTTTAAAGTAACTATGCCTGTCTTTGAGATCTTTTCCTCACACCTAATAGCAGTGTGATGCCGCTGCATGGATGACTGTATCTCTCGAGATGTACAGTTCCTATCTGTGACGTGAGGCAAATTGCATCCTCTCCTCTAGTTGCAGAAAGGATTAAACGAGACGTACAAATGAAATGTGTGTAGTGCATTCCTCAGGATGCCGTGACAGATTGCCACAAATTTAATCACTTAAAAAGAACACAATTTTACAATTCTCTAACCCCCAGATCTGATGGGGTTCTTACTGGGCTAAAATCAACCTATCAAGCAAGGATTTGTGTCTTTCTATAGATGCTAAAAAATTTCTATTTCTTTCTTTCTTTCTTTCTTTCTTTCTTTCTTTCTTTCTTTCTTTCTTTCTTTCTTTCTTTCTTCTTTCCTTCCTTTCTTTCTTTCTTTCTTTCTTTCTTTCTTTCTTTCTTTCTTTCTTTCTTTCTTTCTTTCTTTTTCTTTTTTTGCCCTCTTCTACAGTCTAGACACCACCATATTCCTGGCTTGCAATCTTCTCTGTTCATCTTCAGTGTCAGTGACACCAATGAGTCCAGTTGGATTAAGTCCTTATTATGGTCCCAACCTTCTCATTCTGAGGCCACAGTGGGAAAGGCGCTCCTTGTTAAAGGACTCACGTGAGTTGTCTGAACACTCTGGAAAATCCCCTTCTCAGGGTCCTTAGCCTCAAAAACACAAAGTCCCCTAGGTCATTTAAGGTAACATAATCAGAGGTTCTTAGGGTGAGGGCATATACAAGGGGGCTCAGGAGGTGTATTTCGCCTCCTACAATCCTAAATCCAGCCCTCAAATTGGCGATTTATTTTTAAATTATTTATTTGATAACCAAGTCATAATTTAATAAGAAAAATCTACTTTAATGGTATGTAAAGTTATCCTGAAACATTGAAAATTTCAATACCTGATAAGGTTTATCTTAATAAAAATTATAACAGCAGATAACTTTATAATTCACATATAAATCATACTAAATCATCACCACTTCAAGCCTACATGCCAGTTGATTCGCTGCCAAGCATTTGTGTTCAAATATATTCTAACACTTTCCTTGCCCTACACAGGAACTCTCAACCTTGCTACCCCTGATGTCATGTACTGATAATTCTTTATTTTCCATCTTGTGCAGTGTGGTGTGTATAGCAGCCTTCCTGGTCCATCACATAGCAGATGCCAGTAGGCACCTGACCCTGACCCACCAGTTGTGACAAACAAAAGCATCTTCAGATATTGCAGACCATCTTCCGGGGATTCAAAGTGCCTGAAGTTGAGAAATGCTTCTCTGAACTAAATTGTATTCACTGTCTAGTCACATTTGGGAGACAGTACTAAAAACAAAAACTGAAATATGTTGCCAAAATGTTTGTAAAAACTGAATCTATGTGTGATATACACCACATTCCACTTGCCTACATGTTAATATGCTAATAAAATTAATTTAATACATATTCTGATGCCTGCTTTTCATAAAATGTCATTTTTCTCAGCAGTATTGCCTGAGTATGTAGGTGAAGTGAATAAACAGAAGTGCAGGTGCAGAATAGCACAAGAGTGTATCATCTAATTAAGTCTCTTGAATAATCTGTATTTCACTTTTATACCTGGCAATGCAACACCAATAAGCACCTTTTATATCAACACCTTCTGTTGCCACTTTAATGTTTCAGGCAAATGCTAAACGGAGTTATCTTCTTAAAACTGGAGGTTAGACAAACAAAGTATGAGTGATTGAATAGTATTCAAGATTGAACAAAAAAAATGCTCTATACGAAACCTATGAAACACCAAGCTCTGAGTGTTTTCCTTTTTCATGAAATCGAGTAATTGTCTTTCATTTTCATTCCCGCCACTCAAAGCAGCTTACTTTTAGTATCTCTAACAGTTACACTAATGATGAACACCTGAACTTAAGGAACGAAAAAGACTTGGACTGTTACATGATTGAAATTAAACTTCAAAAAATATTTTAAAATCATCTTAATGTTTCTAATTGCCCAATTTATTATCAGCTTTTTAAAATTTCATTTCTTTTCCTGAATAGGTTTATTTTCAGCGTTCTATCACATGTTGTAATAAATATATACATTTGTTTTGGCAATATAGTCTTTCAAAAATTGTAAAACTAGAAAATCAGAATTGATAAAATAATTGCATTAACCTTATCCCTAAATTTCATGTAGATTGTGACAATTTGGTTAACATTAAATTGAATAAAGTGAAATAATCCATTCCAAAATTTATCAAAATAGTATTACTATCCACCAAGCCTCCAGCAATAGGTCTAACCAGTACAATACAAAGCTATAAAAGACCTGTGTACACATTGGATAGTATCCAGTAATTACTGCAGATGATGAGATAGTTTGGAATATGACTTTTTTTTATTCACGTTATGGCCCAAATGAGAACATCTGCCTACAGGCCCTGTGAGCAGACCATCTGCTGTTTAGCCAACACAGCCTGCCAGAATAAAGAGAAATAAAGTCTTTATGGATAATATATAAATGGAATTTTATATATTTTAATAGAATATATTTGTAATATTACTGTTAAGCTAAATAACAAAAGAATCATCACATTTTTCAATGTGACATTTGTTCTCATTATAATTAATTGAAGATGTAATTACAATTCTTTTTTGACCATAATAGCAATTCCATTCTGACTAGTTCCCAAATGTATAATGGCAGGTAAGCAAAACAGCATGTAGCTAGGAAGATATTCTCAGCTGGTTAATAAGTAGAAACACCAGTGAAGCATTATGAAAAATTGCATTTTTGAAGATAGCAGTACATCTTCCACCTCACACCCCTGCTATACAATATGACCTTACACTACTCCATTTAAGAGGTGTTGCCTGTGTAACATTCCCTTTGAACATGAGCAGACGTGCAACTTGCTTGTAACTAGTGAAAAGAGTGACAATGATGGGGGTTATACCATGTGGGCTCTGAGGCAACTTCCACCATGTTCCTTGTCCTTGGAACCTTAAACATGGATAGAAGTTGTTGTGCTATGAAGAACTGCAGGCACTTGGAGAGGCCAAGAGTCAGCAAAACTGTTGGCTGTCATAGATATTGGGTCTGCCCAACCTAGAAGCAAGCAACATTCCAATGAAACTGCATCAGAAAATAGGAGACCGTATACAACCCTCTTGGCTGTTAAAGCTTTTACCGAAGCCTCAGACACTGTAGAAAAAATAAATACTATTTTCACTGTGTTCTTTGGGAATTTCAAACACACAGAAGCCACAAGCACTCTTATGTTTACACTACAAATTTTAGGCTGATTCATTTCATGGTAATAGTCACTGGAAAAGAAAGCGGGTAACCATATGCAAAAAAATTTTAATATGATGCTGTTACATTTAACAAGAACAACAGCAAATCTGTGGCTAGTGTTCAACTTTATTAATTGTACATTGATCCAGAAAGTAGACTTTAAAATCAGGTCCCAAAATATTTTGCTGTACCCATTAAATTGGTGATTGAATTTTGTATTTACATTTTACTTGGATTTGTATTTATAAATAATTTTTTTTATTTTAAAAAGCAAAACAGAAAAAAGAAATGATACAGAATTTCAAAAAATAGTAGGAAATTAACACTAGTTAATATATTGCATACTGTTGTCTCAGAAGTAGCTGCTCAGGTTACAAGATCTAGGCATAAAAAATTATCAAACAAGCAAACAATGACAGCACAAACTGTTCCTTTTGATGAACTAACAGAGATTAGTAGTAGAGGTATCTATCTTATATACATATGCATAGGTACATTTATAAATGTATACCTACATACATGTAATCTTTTCCTTTCTTCCTTTCCTCTTTCCCCTATCCCATTTGTTCTTTCCTTTCGAGCACTTTCTTTCCCTTTCATTATTATAATATTTATTGTACATTTCAGATCTTATTACTCTTTCAGGTTTTTTTTTTTACACTAGGGAGACAATACAATATTTATAAATGTGAGTTTGATTTATTTCACTTATGAGTATGGTCTCAAGTTATCTCCACAACAATGAAAATTTTAAATCTTGAATTTGTAAGCAAATGCAAAATTTTTAATTGCAGCTATTCTTTTTTTGTTCAAAGATAAGCTAATTGAAAGCAGATTGCCTTTTAGAATATCTTTTTACCTATATCAGACAAAGTTTTCATTGGTTCTGCAAGGTAGTGATTCACTTTGATTTTCTTCCCAGAGTCTAAGGTCGAAAGTAATATGTCTTTCCACACACTTCAGAAGAGAACCTCCTAGTTGATTTCTGAGTATCTAATACCACAGAAAGCTGAGCAGAGCTAGTACTTGGCCTCTGACCTCATTGATAGTACTATTCCTTGTCTATAGAATGTTTAAATTACTTGGTTCCAGGATTTCCTTTTAGGGGACTGATGACCCTGAAACTTTAAAGCTATTTAGTATAAGTGGCCTTAGTCATTTAAGCTAGCATTGAAAGGACTAGAATTAAATCAGTAGCTTCCTCACAAGACCAAAGTAAAGAAGGCCAAAGAGTCCATTTTGAAAGGAAAAGTTCCAGTTAAGATTGTCGTTTCCACAGTTGTCTTTCAAATGTTGATAATCTGAGTGAGAAGGCCAACTTTCCAACTAAAGAGTTACATGCCTGAGATAAACTCAATGGTCTTGCATTTACATCTCGTTTTTTCTCTAAAAACTTTAGATTTGTTCCTTTCTGTTCCATCATTTTCAAATTATTCTTGGAGGATATGTTGGGAATAGACTTCATAAACTCCAGTGGAGAGCAAAGGTTTGCAGAATTGGAAGAAAGCACCTCTTCTTTCCTGACTGTTTCACAGTGGAAGAAGTTCTGCAAGGATAACACCCGTGGTGTCCTTCACTCATAAACCCCTTCCTCTGTAGAGGGCAATTCGCATCCATTCCAATGGGTTTACAGGGCAAATTCTCTCAGGCAAGGACAAGATATGTGGCAATCGTGGGTTCTGGACCTGGGTAAGGCTAACTGATTAGCCTATTTTCTAGAATCAGATTTATCTCTAGTATTGCTGCTATTTTGATCTCTTCAGCCTGACTTTTATTCCTCCTCCGATTTGGTTCCAAATTCTGATGAGGAACAAAAACATTATGAATAGTGACTTCTCATAACAGAAATAATGAATACTCCAATTTTGGTTCTATATTATAATTCACAGCACAGATTTGCCAGAAGTTGTTCTCAATTCCCTCATTTCCCACCATCAATACAAGTTTTTCTTCAGATTATAGCCAAGCTATGGCCTGCATGGTGATGATTGTGTTTGCACACCAGTATCATCCCAGTCTATTTCTCCTGCCCTTCCCAAACGTAATCTCTGCATATCCATCCTGGAGTATCTTATACAGACCTGAATTTTCTCCACCAATGCTAAGTGCTTAGAGACAGTGAATCTGTCATTCTATATTTGCATTCTCCATGTTTAATGCAGAATTTTAATATAGAAGACACACAGTATACATTCATTAATTAATATTAGACATAAAGCATGTGGTAGGCAGAATTCTAAAGACACCCCCCTAAAGTTTCTTCTTTTAGTTATTAAACACTAATTTAAGAACTACTATATAGACCTTTGGTAGATAAAGTTAAGGTTACTTATCAATTGACCTTTGTTGAGGAAGGAAAGTGTTTCCTTTACCTTCTTAGTTCTGTATCTGAGAGTCTATGAATTAATCCAACAAATTAACAGAAGTGGCACAAAACTTTATTAATATTTATATGAATAGCAAATTGGGATGTAGTGGCTAGGAAAAATATGGGTGAATACAGTATATTTGTTACATTAGTGGAAGATAGGAACTATTTTAGGAATGTCTATTCCTATAAATGTACCTTGATGAACTCCCTATCTTTGTTGATAAGAGTTTCTCTTTTCTTCCTGGTATAGGAGGAGGGAGAACAGTTTTCTTAAAAGAAAATTTATACCCCCCTTATAGATAGATAAGAGGAGGATGGAGAACTTTACAAATACCTTCAAAATAATCCTCATACTAAAGTGGCACATTGGGGATTGCATATTCTGATCCCTTTTACCTTAAAATATGGTAATTATCTTGGATTTGCCCAGATTGACTCAATATAGTCATATGAACCATTAAAAGCAGACAAATAAGATAGAGGAGTTTTCCACAAGAGGAAAACAAAGGGGAAACCACATGGAAAAGGGGATCAAAAGATTTGAAGCACTAAAAGGACTCAACTTGCCACTGTGAGTTTTGAAGGTGCAGGAAGATGCAACTGTAAAAAGTTAATAACCCTCAATAGAAAACCAACAGGGAAACAGGGCCCTCATTCCCAATTTTGGGACTCCCATTTTATAGACTAGGTTAACGCAGTTGTACAGAACAAAATTCTGCCAACATTCTAAGCAAGCTTGGAAATGGATTTATCTCTAGGATTTTCAGAAAGTGTCCACACTGCCGGAAACTTGATTTTAGCTTCATAAAATATAAAACAAAGAATCTG
>RJWT010008672.1:0-26029 GCA_004365215.1 Cuniculus paca | reverse complement strand
GAGAAATTACTCACTTTATGATATGTTGGTAAATCTACCCAAACCTTCTAGAGAAAGACTAAAAGAGAGACCTCAGAGGAAGTTGAGGCAAGTCTTCAGAAAAGAGTGTAATGACTAGAAAATGGCCAAACTCTGGTGGAGAAATAAGGGCACCTCAAGTCTGTGCTTACATCATCAGAAACTATATTCTTTAAGTCTTTTTTTCTTTCTTCTTTTTTTTTTTTGTACTGGGAATTAAACTCAGGATATTAAAAATCCCATTGAAGTTAACTTACTAGCATTTTTAAAATATTATTCTTAAAAAGTACTTTTCCTACAGAAATACATGTTAACTTGACAAATATTAATATAGCAGAACAATAAATTATTCTGGAATCACACAAATTATGTTTGAAGATTGGAAATTTGATTAGTGCTTATTTCATACATCACTATCAAAGGCAATTCTAAAGACATATTTTAAATTGAATTTGTACTTTTACACTACTGAGATAAAGATTGTATACTAATTGAAAATTTAATAAGTCTGATACAAAACTGCCATGCCACTCTTGCACATATGTGGTTTTAATTAGCTCTTAAATATTAACTTCTACAATCTGTGGATAATAGTTAAGATTCTAAAATTCAGAAGGCTGCATTGTGCTTTCCAGTTTGTGCTGTACTAAGCTGTTTAGTTTATCATTTCTATGATAGTCCCAGTCAAATGAGGACAGCTTGATTTTGCTGATAGTTGTTGAAACTCTACAAGGCTGCATAATTAGATAGAACCGAAGTATCTATTGAAAAAGGAAAATAAACATCCAAGAAGTTATTCCATGAGGGGAGCAAAGTGATGTGTAATATATTTATACCCTGACACCAGACTAACCCCCAAAATTTAGATTTAGCTTTTGTTTACAGCATTAAGTTTGTCATTTTATTCTAAAACGTCTTCATGTCATCAACTCAATAATTGACATTGGAACAGTGCTTTCTGGTTATGAAATCACTTCCAATGTACATCCTTCAGCATTTCAGCATAACAGGAGATGGATACTGTCATTACCCATTTTAGTGACAAGAACACTTGGGCAATCTAAAGTTAAATTATCTCTTCAAAGAGTAAGAAAATAGAAAAGTAAACTCCAAAATGTTCTGTCTTTTCCTCAATATTATATCGCCTTCTCCTTAGAAATTTCCGAGATTGAAAATGAGGAGGCGCTAGTTATCCTGGTTTGTCTACAATTTCCAGACTAGAATTTTCCTTTGTAGTTTCCTCAGGCAAATTCTCCCACACTCTGGAAATCTGAAGAGTGGAGGCCAGGGAGACGCTGGTAGCTCAGGTGGCTCCAAGCCTCTAACCCAATCAAGCCTCTTAAAATGCAGTTGAACCAAATGTTTAGTAGTCATAAGTGTAATAGTCATTGCTTACACGATTTTCCTGTTTTGTGTCAGACAGTATCAATAATTTTACCTGTATTATTTCATTCAATCTTAATGATAAAAAATCATGAGTTGGCTACTATTATATCAACTTTCCAGTAGAAGAAATATGTTTATCTGAACGATGAAATCACTTGCTGAGGAGGCCCTGCCTTTTCTTACACTGGCAGGTGATTTAACACCTTTTCTTTCCATTAACATTGTGAAAAGTAGGCTGGGTGTAGTGATGCATGCCTGAAATCTCAGCCTTCTGGGAGGCTGAGGCAGGAGTATCTCAAGTTTCAGTCCAGCCTGGGCAACTTAGCAAAGTAGTAGGAACTTGTCTCAAAATAAAGAATACAAAATAAGGAAAAAGGATATAGTTCACTGTGAAGACCCTGAGTTCAACCCACTGTACCACACACACTTGCACAAAAAGAGCAATAGAAGAGTTGGGGATCTACCGCATCTGGAAGAAAAATCAGCCATTCTTGTCAGGAGAGAATGAGAACCATATAGAGTAATAAAGCCTGGAACTTCAAGTGATTTGTAAATTTGGCTTACAATTAAAAAGAAAGTTTTAAGTGTCAAATCATGTAGAAAAATACTATAATCAAAACCCAAGAAAGGCACAATGAGTATAAGATAATCCCATTTTTAATAAATTTTACAATTTCACATATTAATTTACATAACTGTATCTAACTAGATTCTGATTATACAAACATTTCAGAAATATGTTAGGCATGTGAAAGTAAAAGGTGTAGAAATTATGTTAACATAAAAGAAAAACCAGGAAGGAATGGAAGTATCAATTGGGAATTTTCTCAAATTAACTTGTACAAACGAAATTCAACTATGCACCTCTTATCTGAAACATTATGAAATATGCTGAATGTCTAAAAATAGAAAAGAAAAAAAGCAAAAGAAGGAGAAAGGGAGAAACAGAAACATCAAACTTCACTGATATAATAAGAAAGGGAGTTGTTACTGAAACCAAATTGGTTTTTGTTCTGAGTAATGGCATATAGTGTATGACTTAAACAAACACAATGGGTACAGTGTATACTTGTTTTCAAAGTCATCTGGAAAATGAAAGAGGAAAAAGACCCTGAAAAAAATAGTCCCATCTACAGGACGTCCCCTTCCTCAGGAGCAAGATAGGACTCCAGAGTTCCAGAGCTAGTCTTGGAAGTATGAGCAAAGAGAATTTGGGGCTTTGCCCTTTGTAACATCCTAGCTTCTAAGAGGTACATCTAAAATTAAATTATAACTTGTTTTATTTGAGGCATGTAAATATCATTGTTCCTATCTGTGGTGGATTGGTAATTGGTGGTCAACTTGTGGCCTCCAGCTGAACTGAATCAGCATGGTGCTGAGCGTGAATGGCCCATCTGAAGATTGTTGCCAAGATAAAAAGAACTGAGGAGAAGAGGTAGCGTTGCTGTCCTTTGGTGCTGTTGGTTCTCCTGTTGCCACGGGTTCTCCTAGAGGAGCTTGTCAAACTTCTTTTCTGATATGATCTTGGCTGTTGTCACCGTCAGAGGAGCTTGGGACTTGGTCGTTGCTGAGAATGGCTGTGGTTCACTTTGGGAGAACTCTGGTCCTTACGTTGAGTACATTTCCTAGATCCAAAGGAAAAGATGGTGTGCTGCTCAGTCTCCAGGAGAAGCTTGTCATGCTGGCTTCCTGTTATGAACTTTGTTGTTCTCATCAGTAGAGGAGCTCAGGACCTGATTGTCGCTGAGGATGGCAGTAGTACTTTTTGGGGGAGCTCTGGCTCTTACTTTGAGCATTGCTTCCTCATTCCAGTGCAGAACTCTCAGCCTACTGGCACAGATCCTTCATCCCACTGGCACAGACTTTCTAGCTTCCACCGCTGACCTTGGGGCCTTCCAGCGCAGGTCTGTGAAACAGACTTGCATGAGACATTGTCATGGGCTCTAGGCCCCCAGTTGGACTTAATGGGAGGCATTGTCATGGACTCTAGGCCTCCAGCTGAATGAATGCAGAATATCACCATGGGATCCAGCCCCTTGGCTGGATTCTCCAGGTCTTTAGTCTGTGGACAGATTTCCTGCACTTTCTTTGTATTTGAGCCTTTGGGTGACCATTATAAATAATACTATAAATTATGTGTCCTGTATTAGATTGTTTTCCATATAAACCCATGACTACAACAATATCTGAGCTCTCAGAAAAATGTAACTAGAAAATCATCATGTGCAACTTTCTTGGTGTGAGAAGCTCCAAGTGTGTGATTGTGTGTGTGTATGTGTTTGTGTGTGTACTGTTTGTTTGAATTTGATTTTTCTGGAAATCAATGGGCAGATCTTGAAGTATTCAAACATCTTCCAAGCTTCTCATGGTTTTATCCTCTTTCTCTTGGGCAAATAATTTTTAAATGTGCTCAATTAACTATTACTCCCAACATTTTCACATGAATATCTTTGTGCACATTTCTCAGAATACTTTCAGATACTGGAATATGTAATACATGTAAAATTCAGAGTTACTGCCTAAATTTGTGATACTGATGCTATTAAAAAAAACAAAACAGGATGTACCCATTAAGCTGCTTCAAAAATGCTGTAACTTCAGTATGATCATTTCACCATAGCCCAGTAACTTACAGTCAAAGATGTTATATGGAGTCAGAATATTATCCATAATCGTATACTTTCTGGTACAATAAAGTTTAAATATGTCAAATAATAAAGGAAAAAAAATGATCATTTTTAATTACAACCAGAAAAAAAGATGAATATATTTAAACTATTGGGGAAAAACTTTATAATTTTTTTTATAGTACTGGAGATTGAACCCAGGGCACTTGCACTGAACTACATCCCTAGCCCTTTTTAACTTTCTTTCTTTCTTTCTTTCCTTCTTTCCTTCTTTCTTTCTTTCTTTCTTTCTTTCTTTCTTTCTTTCTTTCTTTCTTTTTCTTCCTTCCTTCCTTCCTTCCTTCTTTTCTTTCTTTCTTTCTTTCTTTCTTTCTTTCTTTCTTTCTTTCTTTCTTTCTCTTTCTTTTTCTTCCTTCCTTCCTTCCTTCCTTCCTTCCTTCCTTTCTTCTTCTCTCTCTTTCTTTCTTTCTTTCTTTCTTTCTTTCTTTCTTTCTTTCTTTCTTTCACAACAGAGTCTCACTATGCAGCCCAGGCCTACACTGAAAACTGCTATTCTCCTTCCTAAGCCTCCCAGAGTGCGGGCATAACACGTGTGCATTACCACACACAGCTATGACATTTTCTTTAAAAACTAAGGTGCAGGCCAGGTGGAGTGGTGCAAGCCTGTGATCCCAACACTTGGGAGGCTGAGGCAAGAGGATCACTGTGAGTTCAAGGCCAACCTGGGCTACATACACAAGTTTAAGACCGGCCTGCATACCTGCACTATACATTGATACTGTGTCTCAAAAAAACAAAATGAAACAAATAAACAAAAAGATCCAGTAAGGTGCAGAGGTTATTTTCAGTGATGTTCTTCATCCAAGGCATGCTGCCATCACTGACCTCTGCAAAGCTCTCATCTTGCCCCTTGCCCCTTTTATTCATTGTGCCAAGCAAGGTTCCTGCCTGTTCTCCATTCCCTTTCTGCTCACCTTCTGGAAATTCACTCTGAGATATTTTTAGATGTTTGATATTTTCTGTCTATATATTCTCACGTGCATGTTTTTGATTTTTACAAATATTTTATATATCTTATTCTATGTCACACTTTTTTGTTTAATATTATGCTTTTAAAATTCTCCGTGTAGCAGTGTATACAAGTATAACTTTATTTAAGCAGCTGCATGATTCTCCACATTGGGCAGACAAAAAGCATTTTGTTTGTTTTTGGTTTGCTAAAAGTCCTTCCTTATCGCCTTCTGGTGCTATCAGTGATTAGGGATCTGATTTCATGGTCTTATTGTTCGTCCCCATAAATGTATCATCTACTGAGTTCTTTTATCTTTTCATGAGATATGACTGTCTATTATATTATTGATTTTATTGAGTGTCCATTTAAATTCCATCTATCTCTTGACGCTGCTACTGACAGCATTTATGTCCAACTCCTTACAGCACAAGCCATACATTGGTGAACATCATCATCAATCCCCCATATGGGCCTAGGAGAGAACTACTTCAGAATACATCAGGATCGCTTGGTTGTAAGGGAGGCAGATGCTAAATTTAAATAGATGATATGGGAAGCTCTCCCAATAGATTTGGTAATTTTAAAAATATAAGTAAAATAGCAAATTTTATTTAGGTGTAGATAAAGATGTGACTGTTAATCCCGATATATCGGCTTGATGAATTAAAAATACCCAGCAGATTGGTGGGGCACACTTCTGGGTATATCTTATGGTGTGACTTTGGATACTATATGTTTGGTCTCGCACCCCTTTCTCTCTGGCACTGTTCCTCTACTCTGATTGCCTGCCACCAGGAACACCCTTCTGCCATTATATTTCTGATTTGAAACCTGTTTTCCACAGTCTGACTTCTCAAAACTCAAAAGCCAAATTAAACCTCCTTTCCTTTCAGTTGTATCGAGTTTTGTGTCTCAGTGATGGAAAAGCTATGGAAATTGTCAGATCTCAGTTAATCCAAGTTGGTAAACAGAGGAAATTTTGTCTGTCTACTATCTTAACAATATCTTATTATAAGCCACCTTAAAATAATCACTTACAAGCACAAACATCAAAACCCAGTTTGACTAGCGCTGTTTTGCTGAATCTTGCAAATCAGGTGAATTCGCCTCTAAACTACAAGCTTGGGTTAGGTTTGTTCCTCTCATCTCTTCATTTTCTTTAATACTGTAGCTACTCAGATGAGCTCTCCTGGAGATGACAGAGGACAAGAGATTTACAAGGAGCAAAACAACAACCACTGAAACCTCATCATGCAATGAGCAAACCAATAATATGCCCATATTCTATGGCACAAAGCAATCTCACGGCCAAGAGCAGCATCAAGCTCACTCTTTTAACGACAAAGTCAGATTAGTATCAATAGTGTGGTCTGTGATAGTGGGCATTTGAGTCACAGGATTTTCAGCAAATGCCCTAGCGTGTCAGGTACCTCTGCAGCAGAGAGAACCAAAACAACTGCCAGTAGACAAAATTGCAACACACTTACAGATCTTATAATTTGCTTTTACATGTGATTCATTAATGGAGGCAGCTCCATCGTATAAAGTACAGAGTCCTCCTGGGCAATAGTAGAACAGGGGGTTTATAAGGTAGGAACAAGGTAACCAGATAACAGGAAAGAAAGCTGACTACGTCAAGTCACTTTAAATTACTTTTCAAGCATTAAGCAGAGAAGACTTCCTTTTTACATTGAATAAAATAGATTAGAATCTCCTACTTTCAGGAAAAACGCATGTATTTAGGAAACTGTGTTCTTAAAGTTTCAATTTGACCCTGTGACATTCGTGAAGGTTTGGTCTGGTCTGTTGGAGCCTATTTCAGGAATTCAGCCTGAAACAATGGCCTCACATATACAATAACCTCCCATAATTTTTGTTGCCGAGAACTGATACGGGTATTAGGGACTGAAAGGTCAGCAAATGGACAGGTTGGAAATGAAATTAAAGGAAGAGATAGATGACCAGTTGTGTTTCCCCCAGGAGGAATATTCTAGATCAGTAGGCAAAAGACGAAATGTATCTTGGGCAGTGTGCAAGAGGCAATCAATTGATCTAATGGCTATTGGTTTTCCCGATTTCTTTTATTAAAAACACAGTGCATTGGAAAGCATAAGAAAAATGCAAGCTGGTAGAAGCAAATACAATTTATTTTAAATATTCACTTTTAAGGAGAAATGCCTCCTTCTTCTTTGAGTATCCCACAGTCCATTAGAAGCTGGAAGAACTGAAGCATAATGAACTTCCTCAGGTCGGGGAGGCTGGATTATGACAATTTGAACTGCATTATGCAATTTATTCTAGCACCTTATTCTAGCAAATTATTCTCACACCTTTGCCTCTGGATCATGTTACTATGAATAGAATTATGTTAAATAAAATGTAAAATAGTAGAAATGAATGACTATAACTTGATTAAAAAGAAAGTTAAAAAAGCACTCATTTTCACATTGTTCATCATTTGGCAAAGGTAATTAGCCTCATATTTTATTATTTCTAATTTATTCAGACTTCCAATGATATTAACTTCCTAATAGTAGGAACTTTGATCTCGTAAGATGCATACATTTTTAAATTTGATATTAATTCATCTTCATATAAAATTAGGGTTAGTCATTTATATTTCCCACTCATAACTATTTATGTTTTCTGTACATCAATAGATCACATCTTAGTGTAGGTATATTTATAATCAATGTATAAGCAACACTTTCTAGTTAACAAATGAGATTCCAATGTTTTTTAAGAAAACCTATTGATTAAAATTTTGAGCAACTTTTCACATTAATTCCTTAAGTACAGTACTAAAAATCATTCCTATATTCTGTATTTTCTTCCAGACCAAAAAGAGTGGCATTAATAGAGCTGATGAAACACTGAGAGGTACCATTCTACATATCCAGTGGTAAATCAACATTCCTAAGAAAAGCTAGTCTCTGACACTTCAAATATTCTCTTCCTTTAATCCTAAATCAAAAATGAAATCAGCATACTTGATTTTCATTATCATATCCTTATTGGAGGAATGACAATTTTAAAATCTTTCCTAAATACAAGTAAATCCTAAACTGGTAGAGAGGCGTTAAGGGCACTCTTTTGAAATCTAGAGTGAAATCACTCGGATGCCCTGAACTAGATATCTGGTCCTTAGATTTCATTTCTGAAAAGGATTAAAGTCTGTTCTGAGCTCTCAATACTCCATGGTAGAAACTGAGGAAAGCTGGAATCTGGCTTTTCTGGTAGGTACTTCCTTAGCCTTCAGAAAGAGAATGCCACACCTGGAACTGTTGTGCACTGCTGCAGGGATTTTCCCAAAGTGTTACTAACATTCTCCAAGGAATGATTTAAGCCCCATTTTACTGCTAACGTGTTATTATCACAGCAGTATTCACTTGAAAATTAACAGTTACAGTTATTATTTGTGTTTTCTTCATTATTTCCTTCTAAGTGGCTCAGTCACGTCCACCTGGAAAAGCTTGATTCACAAGTCCCTCCCCTCCACAGGTGTGTATGTGTGTGCAAGTAGAAGGAAGACGGTCAGGCTTTTCATCTGTCACATGGAACACACAATTAATCTCACCCACGGAACCAAGGACTAATTGCCAAAGGTAGTAGTCAAATTGATAACACAGTCTTTAATTGAATTTATCTCCTTCCTTGCTTCACCAAATCCCTCATTCCTCCCTGCTAAGTGATGTACAAAAGCAACCACCTGCACATGATTTTTTTTCTCTCTCTCTCAACCTTTCTACTTTGGGAAGAATACACTATAAGAGCTCTGCACAACCCTGCCTCAATATTTCTCTAGTGATCTTTTTGATTAATTTGCTATCTATTCATCCATTTTTCTTTTTTTTCCACCCATTTTTCTTGAGAATCTTAAAATTGAAAACAAAATAGATGCACTGGGAGAAAATATAGATCAATTAATACTAGCAAGGAATGCTAATAAATGCCAAGCCATGAGAAGTTTTAATATTTTGGGAATTCTTTTTTTTTTTTTCTTTTTGAGACAGAGTTTCACTATGCAGGTCAGGTTGCCCTTGAACTCGCTTTGTAGCCCAGGCTGGCCTCGAGCTCACAGCGATCCTCCTGCCTCAGCAGCCCGAGTGCTGGGATTACAGGCTTGAGCCACCATGCCCAGCCCACTGGGACATTTAAACATCTATGCAGTATGTATATTTTTAAATAGTGAGATACTAATATCATACATAGACATAAACACAAACACACATATAGATACAGGCAGGTTTGTATTTCAGTTAAACCTGATAGTATTTCCTTATTCCAATAACTCTAGATATGGCATATACTTTCATAAATAGAGCGTGGTAATACTACAGTATTTAGGTGTTGTGCCAGATTTTTAAAATAATGCCTTACTAATAAACAGTTTATTTCTAGTTTTTTTTTACTGGAAACAATATTGTTAGACTTTTCATAAATATCTGTTCAATTAAAATATTACTTTCTTAAGATTTTCTGGAGGAATAGTACTTAATTTTTTCAGAGAATTTGTACCAACTGAAATTCTAGTTACGAGGCAGTTTTCATCTCACCTTTACATACTATTTGTATTATTATTAATGTTATTATGTGTTCTGAAAAAGAATACACATATATACATTATAGAGAAACATAGTGTGAGTATAAATATATTATTTAATTTTGTGTATTTGATCGTTATTAATTCATTACAAGTTATCCTTTTGGGCTTTTGTATGCTTTCCTTCTGAATTGTTTGTTCATATCCTTCCTCTAATAGTTCACAATAAGCTCTTACAATACAATTTGAATTGTGTGCCAGTTAATCTTAACTGTCCACTTGACAAGATTAGTGTAATTTCTGAAGAAATGACTGGATCATCTTCATGAGTGGATTAATCTGCTGATATTCATAAATGAATGTGCTGCTAGATAGTGAGGCCCAATGAATAGAGTTAGATCACTGCAAACGTGCCTATGGAGGTGTAGCTCTTGCTGGCACCCTTCCTCTGTGCTCTGCTTCCTGGCAACCATGAACTAATCATCTTTGCTCCACCACACACTTCCACCATGATGTGTCTGCCTTGAGCCTGGTAACATGGACTGAATTCTCTAAAACCAGGAATGACACTAAACTTCTTTTCCTTTCATTTGTGGTGCCAAGTATTTTGGTTCAGCAGTTGGAAATTTGTCCAAAACAATGGTAAATAAGATTTGTTTAGGACCCATACCAGGTATTATGGGTCTGAAGGTGAAGAACTGTGAAACACAGCTTTGAGAAATGGTCCTTTGCCTTGGAAGTTCAGAGTCCATCAAAGAAGATTGCCCTAAAGATTATAGCTACAATAAGGAGTGGTAAATAATTCTTTGCAATAGAAAGCGGAAAGAGAGATCAGAAAGTCAGGAAAGTAAGCCTAATAGAAAGATTAAAGAATGAGCCAAATGAGGCAGGGTAGAGGAAGGTTTTATGGAGAAAGAAAAAGGCATAAAAGTCCAGGAAGGAAGGTACATTGTGTTTAGATACCTAAATCTTTGTCAATCACATAAATACACAGTATACACCAGTTTTCTTATGTTATTTGTTTTTGGCCATTTTCTCACAAAAATGTTTTTAAAATTCTTATAGTCAAGCCGGGCCTGGTGGCGCATGCCTGTAATCCCAGCACTTGGGAGGCTGAGGCAGGAGGAATGTTGTGAGTTCAAGACCAGCCTGGGCTACAAAGTGAGCTCAAGACCAGTCTGAACGGCATAGTGAGACCCTGTCTCAAAAAAACAAAAGCCGAGGATTTAGCTCAGTGGTGTAAGCACCTGCTTGCCAGTACCGCAAAGAAAACAAAAAAAAAGATCTTATGGTCAAATATGCAAGTTTTTTCCCTTTATGTGCAAGTATTTGGTGTCACACGTGGACAAGATTCATCATTCATTTACAATTTCTTCAATTTTTCACTACTTTAGTTTTTCCTTCTTTAAATGTTTAATAAATATGAATAATACTTGGCTATAGAGCTTTTCAGATGAATTTAACAACATTTCTTTTCCAAATCATTACATTTTCCAGGTAGTCATGGTTTGCCAGAGAAGCTTCTTAAAGCAAGTATCTATCCCCCACCATCCATTGGTTCACTTATTTAGAGCAATCACATAAACCTCAAATATTACTCCCTCCTCTCATTTTCTGGCCAATATTGCCTTCTCATCTTCACTGTCCTCTTGACCTCTTGTTTCTGATTTATTCTGTTTCTGGTTAATATTCTTACATATTAGTCTCTTCATGTTGCTTCCCTCACATTAGATCTATTTGATATTCTTTACTAATCTGTCAGCCAGAGAAGTTCATATCATTATATCAAAATAAAATAAAACTAAGATTAATTTAACTTTCTTTGTAGGTATATTGTTCAATGAAATATTTTGCTACTTTTTTATTATAAATACTCAAAATGACTAAGAGTAAAGGAATTCATTATAAAAGTAATTGGCACTTAGACTGAATGAAATTGATAGAATGAAATAAAATAGTTTAGAAAGTGGACTTTGCCAAAATAAGAAAAGAGAGTATGTGTAGACAAATTTTGTCGAGAAGGAGTAAGCTAATCCTAAAGCAAAAGTTCTTACTGGAACTGGAGGAACAGAAATACCTGCACTTGTAGCAATGTAAAGTGTGGCAAATGGTCATAAATATTATCAGAAATATAAAATATACGTTGTTAATGAATTTTATATTTTTAGAGGCAGCAACACTGATTACAACAAGTTGAATTACATATTAAAATATACAACTAAAAAGTATTATTTTATTACATAAATAAGGATGCACTCATTTTTTTCCTCATGAAATAATCTCTTCACCTTTTAAAGACACTTCACACAAATTCTAAAACTTATCATAGAGACAGTATTGGCTCTTCAGTTAAAGCCATTGGGAATGATATTTAATCCTTTCCTGGAGAATTAATGTCTATCGTCAATGGCAGAATGTTGGTCTAAAATCCAGGTGTACTTAACAGTTTATTGTTTCTCAAGGAAAGTTTATATCTTGACTGCTTGGCAATATTGATGAAGTGGGAATAGGAGAATTAGTGTTAAGCAAGGAGTAATTGATAAGTTCATCACACTGATTTCCAAGCTAATTGTCCATAGCAGCAAGGTAATTGTCCACCTTGCTGCAATAATCAGCAAAGAGCTTAAAGCATTAAAGTCTAGATCTATGCTCAGAAAATGATTGAGGAAGTGGTAGCTGATCTCAGCTCTGGGTCAAGGGTGAAGGGGAGGAGGAAAAGCAAATGTAATGTCCTGTTTGGTCAGTCCAGGGAGAGGAGAAGAAGTTCATCAAAATGCAGGTGTCTGGCCAGTAATGATCATGTCTCTTTTCAAAGAATGTTCTCGTTCGTTCCCTGGTTAAGGGAGCACCACTGTGCCTTGGACTGGGCTTTTGCTGCCTGGTACAGATATTTAGAATGGGAAAGGCAAGCACCCCTGAAGAGAAGAGCTGCTGAGACACTGTCAGATTCCTGCAGGACAACACCCCAGCTTCCAAGCACAAGGCTGCTCTAGTAAGTATCTAAGAGCAATGCTTCACTAAATCCTACTTTGTCATTATCTCTATCTTCTTCAAGAATATACTATTTCCATTTTAAGACATTGGAATTGCCAAGATTGCAAATCACACTGAGGAGGCAGCTCTGTAATTATTCAAACCATATAGGGGTACGTAGTCCAGTGCTTTGTTTTCTAAGCTTTTTGATCTGTCATCTAGTGGTAATTTTAGGACTGGAGTAACAAAATTTTAGAGGACTAAATACTCTGTAGGAAGGAGGAACATGGGGAAATTTTTAATTGTTGGGATTTTCAAAGTACAAACAGCAAGATTACATCAGAGCATGTACACTCAAGTTTATTAAGATTTAATACATGCACCCTAAGAGTGTGCATTATATATTTCTAGGTCTCTGTTACTGTTTGATCCAGAGTTAGCTCAAGTTTTCCTTTGGCCCATCGCCACAGCTTGATGTAAAGTGTGTCCTACATAGTTTCTGATATCAGACTGGCTAAGAAAGCAAGCACTTGCCTGGAGACTAAACAAATACAAGCCCTTATGTATGAGATGCCCTTGACAAGTAAACTCCTCAAGGACACTGTCTATGTTAGCCATGTCCACATACAATATGGTTAATAATTTTCTATGCAGAACCATCTTGGAGTCACCATCAATATTTTCTTGGATATTCTGCTCGATACCTAAAAAGCAAGTGACCAAGAACTATGTATCCAGAACGTTCTAGAAGGAGCCCTGGACTTCACCTACAGCAATAAAATGTGCTGTGCTAACTTTATCCATGCTATCTCTTAAAGGATATCAGAATCATTTTTAGAAAACTATAGTCAACATTCACAACTTTGACAAAACTGGGAATATAATTCTTTTGATGATGACTGCTACCAAGACAAGACTGGAAAAAATGAATGACTGCCAAGATTGTCTCAATAAAATTGATACACAGTCCATGAACATAATTATGACAGACAGAACAGAAGTGGTCATGTGATTCATCACGCTAGATAAGGATTGTCAGAATGACAACATTTTTATCATCCCCTTGGTCAGCATTGATGACTTTCCAGGGAAATATTTTGAGTGGATGTGTCATTGAGCTTATTAATGAATTGAAAATTGAAGTTAATTTTATTTTTTAAAAATGGAAATGAGCAGGAAAAAATAAAGCTTCAGTAACTCACTTTCAGCCGAGGAATAAGTCATAAATCATTTGACCTTGGGGATAAGTTCTCAGAAGTGTGTCATTTGGTGATTTCACCATTGTGTGACTATCACAGAATATAGGTTACACAAACCAACTTTATAAATCTAGTCACTGCATAAGGCCTCTTAATGCAATCAAGTGACATGGTAAACACAAGTGTGCAAGGATGCTGCTGGAATAAATAACATGGCATACTGTTTTTCGGTAAACTTATCTTTTGTAAGTAGAAAGAGTACACTCTAAAACAATGATTTAAAGTACATAAGATGGTGCACAATAGCATTATCTCACATTCCACAGTAATACACTGAGCTACACTGGTTCCACAGGTATGACATCTCTCAGCAACAGGCATTTTTCAGAACTATTATAATCCTACACTGTCAGATATGCAGTTCATCATTGACTGACACATTGTTATGTGTACATAATGGAGCAGATGGAGTGCATGCTGCCTCATCCATTTGGCCCATAGGCCAATTTTGCCTGGTTTTCCTAATCAGGTGATGGAGGAAATGTAATCTGGAAAATTTCTACACAAATACTCCATGATTACTGCCCCATATCTGGGGAAATCATAGAAGATCTCAAGGTGACTGTGAAACTATTGTAGTAGAAATGTAATCCTCTCTTCAGAAACATCAAGGTTTAGCCCCGCAGACTGGATTCCAAGCTTGTCAGTCCCTGATTACTGAGAGATCTTCTGTACAACATGTGGACTTCCACTCGAGAACACCCTTCCCTACCTGCTTCTCACCCCTGACTTCCAGATCATGTGTGTACTAAATTTGGGCTTCTCCTTCTGAAATACGGTGGAGATCTGACACAGCCATTGTTTCCTACACACTCTAGCAGCAATCTACAATTTCATGCAACTCTAATCTAAGATGCTTTCACAGAAAGTCACAAAAGAAACTTGACCTGTGGTTTTTGGTCTCAGGAAAATCATGCTCGAAGTATAGCAGAGACACATTCAGGAAAAAAGACAGAGCTGATAACTCCTTTTAATCTGCCCATATCTGCTGTGTAAGATAGCATGCCAAGCCCACCTTTTGGTTTCAAAATTGGGGTTTTGAATTCCAACCATGGTAGACGCAAAAACTGTGGATCTCACTCCCTAGACCCTTTTCCCTCTTGAGGACACTTACTTTGCATACATACTCATAACATGTCAGGTCACTAATTTCCAACTTGCTGTTCATGGAAAGGGAAAATAAAAGCAGAAACATGGGGTACAAGTGGTAGACACTGAGGGAAGATCGTTAGTTACTAGAACATCGATAGCTACCAATTGCAAGTGAAATGAAGACATAAAAATGGATAGAGAAAAAGAAACCACAAAAACCTAAAATTTTATTATAACATAGTCTGATGATGGCTTTTTGTAATGCTTTTATATAAAAAAAAGTCCAGTTAATTTGTTTCTGTACCCTGTGTGTATAAAAGTACCAAGTGATTAAAACAAACATTATAGTACTTTTCTGGATAACAGACAGATGAGGTGTGAAGAAGAAAATAATATCTACCAGGGTATAAGCAAAAGGGTTAGTGCCAGATGTTAAGTGAATCTCATTTTACTTTCCAGCTGTGTTTCATTTATGGGACTTCTGGGAGCACCATATGGCTAAGGAATGTCAGAATACATCCACTAAAAGATACAGAGGACCAAAGGTGATTAATGATGTCTTCCATAACTTTAGAGATTTTGGTGAGAATATGAATGTAGAAAGGGTTAGGAGGAGACCTTGTGTCTTGTATTTTCAATCTAAGGAAAGTGGTACTGCAGGTCAAGGTATCACAGAGACAGTACTGACATGTAAGAATATATACAGTTCGATCCTAAAATTTTTCATATTACTAATTAATAAAATTTTCTGCTTTTATATGAGGTCCAATGGCCTGTTAGGATTTCAATTGAATTTGCAAAAATAAAGGCAGCCTCAAATGAATGGAAACTCAATCAATATTCTACCTGGAATATTTTGATAGTGGTAAGATGCGTTGTTTAAATGAAGATAATTTTTTATTTATATTTTATTTCTAATGCCAACAGTAATGGTAATTTTTTAAAGAATAAACTTTTAAGCCGGGCATGGTGGCTCACGCCTGTAATCCCAGCACTCGGGAGGCTGAGACAGGAGGATCGTTGTGAGTTCAAGACCATATTGGGCTACAAAGTGAGCTCAAGGCCAGCCTGAACGGCATAGTGAGACCCTGTCTCAAAAACACCAGGGCTGGGGATCTAGCTCAGCGGTCTATGCGCCTGCCTGGCAAGCACAAGGTCATGAGTTCAATAAGCGGTGCCGCAAAAAAAAAAAAAAGAATAAACTTTTATTATATTCTAAGTTAGGCCTTCAAGGGAACACTTAAGTCAAAAGTCCTGGGAACTTCTCCTGCTGTGGGCTATTAATTAACTTTGTGACCTGGTACAAATCACAACATTGCACACCTCAATTTCAGTAAATTTAGTTCTTTACCAGCTAAAATAACAATAAATTCATTATAAGGTTAGAGAAATTCATACTGATTGACAAGTGCAAAAATCACACAAGACTAAAGGCATGTATTCATCAATATATTTACAGTATCTTATCACCCTTTAACTACCCAGTTGTGTTCTGAGTATAATCTTTCCAGAAGAAACCAAAAACTCAAGTCATAAAGATAGGCAGGAGATGCCTGACCTTTTTGGGTAAGCAAAAGCAAGAATTGCAAACAAACATTTTTCATACATTTTCATTACTAAGCCTGTCAGGACATTAACGTTCCTGAATTGAATTAATAAGAAATAAAATCTGACTTTTGACAAAAAATCAAATAGAACTGTTTTTAAATCTATTATTTTGGAGCGATTTACTATCAAACATCTTTATCCTATCTCAGAGCAGGTGTTCTTTCAGCACATTCTGGTCATGAAAAAATCCAGATGGCCTCTGATGAGATCTGGTACCTCCAAGTCTTGTCTTTCATCACCTGTTCAAACACAGAGAAGAGGTAAAATGAAGTGATTTGCTCATTGTACTTGCCACCAGATCTACAGTGTGGTTGCAGTGAACTGGGGAATCCTGATAGGGTTATCAGAGATTTCATACATTTGTCCATTCACCTGTCAAAACATGTTAAACATAGTAATCAAGGAAAATTGTTTTAATGAACAAATTAACAAAATTATAAATAAATGATGCAGACTACAAAGAATAAACACATCATTAGATTCCATGTATATTTCATCCTTCACAGCCTAATACCTACCTATGATATTCTAAATCACATTTATTTGTTAAGCAAAAATATCTTCACTCGAGGTACAAATCCAGTTATACTACTTTCTGCTATGTAACATGACAAGCTGAGAGCACATTTTTAAAATTCCCAAACAAATTTGCTGTTAAATTAATTGCCTAAATGAAAACCACTGCCACCGCCACCACCACCACTGCAACAAAACCCACATGCAAAACAGAGAATTTTACTGAACTCGATACTTGTAATAATGAGGAGTAATGAATAATTGTGCTATTGAACCCTTATCAATTTTTTACTATTAATACTTAATCGTGGGTCAATCTCAACCAATTGGAATCATACTAAATATTGCAGAAGTGCTTTGTTTTTTTCTCAGTTATGAGTTTTACTTCAAGCTTTTTATTTTGGAATTCTAATGGAGTGTATTTAAAATGCAAACATACAATATAGAAGATATTTTAACCAACACACAACCATGCACACCCACACTCATACAGGCAATAATAGTCTACACATAGGCATGTGTTGTAGTGGGAGGAATATCAGTCCCAGAAAAGGAATCACTTCTGCAAAACCTTTGTTGGCTCCTGGAAACTGGGTTAGACCTTGCATGTGTTTCTATTCTAATAATACTCATACTATCAGGAATATGGCTCCGACCTCATTGCTGCAGACTTTCTGAGCATCTGTTTTCCCATGTTTTGTCATGAGGTCTCTCACTTGTACACCTGAGTGCCTGATAGAACTCGTAGCACATGGAGCCTGTTCTGTATGTTATTCTTTAATGAATGAATGACATTGCAAATGTGCAAAAGTGGTACAAAAGTTGATAACAAAAAAGATTGTAAGTATGTAGGTATACATATATAACTGTATGTATGTATATGTATACAAGACAGATAACTATACTACCAATCTCTGTTAGTTCATCAAAAAGAACAGGCTGTGCTGTTATTGTTTGATCGTTTGATCATTTTTTATGCCTAGATGTTGTAACCTGAACAACTACTTCAAAGATAGCAATATACAATATATTAACTTATGTTAATTTCCTACTACTTTTTTGAAATTCTGTATCATTTCTATCCTTTTTTCTGTTTTGTTTTTTAAAATTAAAAAAATGAAAAAAATAATATCCACATGTATTTATAACCACTCCTTTATTAGTCACTGAAACTTTTATTCCTATCTATTGTGAAAAGGAGAAACAACAACTCAGCATACACTATTCATCAACACCACAGCAAAGATGTGCACAGCACTTTCCCTTATAGCTTTATATATTCTAAAAACAAATAGTAGAAATGCATTTTTTTTAATTTGGGGCTTAATTTTTAAGTGAATTTTACTTTCATCAACCATATCAAGAATCGACCTTAGGTAAATGGAGGCAACTTGAGATCATACTCGTAAGTGAAATAAATCAAACTCATATTTCTAAGTATTGTATTGTCTTCCTAGTGTAAAAAAAAAAAACCTGAAAGAGTAATAAGATCCAAAATGTATAGTACATATTGTGATAATGAAAGGGAAAGAAACTGCTCAAAAGGAAAGAACCAGGATAGGGGAAAGGAGAGAAGGAAAAAGGGAAAAGATTATATGTATATAAGTATACATATATATATATATATATATGTATGTATATATATACAAGATAGATAGCTATACTACTAATCTCTATTAGTTCATCCAAGGGAACAGTTTGTTCTTTCATAGATTATTTTCATTTATTTTCATGCCTAAATCTTGTAACCTGAACAACTACTTCTAAGATTACAGTATACAATATATTAATTAGTGTAAGTTTCCTATTTTTTAAATTCTGTATCATTTTTGTCCTTTTTTCTGTTTTGCTTTTTCTAAAATAAAGAAATTAAATTAAATTTTAAAAAATCAACTTTAAATTCATTTTTTAAATCATGCTAAATTTGGTCTGTCACTAAATTAAGAAGTGGAGGCAAAGTTTAACCAAAATTTTAAAAGATATATCATGAGAATTTAAAAATACTGACAATTTAGTGACTAGGATACTCTCAAGAGAGGAATTAAGAATATTTAATAGTATAAATTTGTCAGTAAATATTACTTTTATAGTCTAATGTAATTTCCCTTTGCCACATTCAGTGGTCTGTGTTTTCAGTTATCACCTTCATGGATTGGGTCACATACTAATTATTAGCTATCCTACTTTTATTTTATTTTTATTTTATCCATTAGAGAAAGTAATCTCTTTTTATGAATCTTGTTGCATATGTTCCACTAATTACTCTTCAGAGATATAGCAATAAGTTCACCCTTTAATATAGTCAGTGCCTAAAATATCTTCTTTTCTTCACATGTCCCAAAGATACCAAATTTTGTTTTATTGTCTTTAGAGTATAATTTCTATTCCCCTGCTCTATACTTATGTAGGAAGCAATGAACTAAAAGTAAAAAGAATATAACTTATTATCTAAATTGTCCTTTAACAAAAGGTAGTGTATTTGGAGATACATAAAATTATAAAGATAATTTATTTGACACATCTGAACTTATCTGTATATGTCTTGGCTCACTTTTTGTTGCTACAAAAAAGTATATGAGGCCAGATGACATATAAGCAAAGATGTTTATTTGCCTGATGACTTTCATTTTAAGGGTTGGAGTATCCAAATAGCATAGTGCCGGCACCCAGGTAGGATCGCTAGGATTGAGTCACAGTGTAGCAGTAAAGTGGAAAGGAAACTAACTGGAAACACAAGGGACCCATGCAAAGCAAGGAAACAAGAGAGTAGAAAGTGGCCCGGTTCATTCTTTTGATCACAGTGCACACTCACAGGATCAAAAGCACTCCTTCAAAACCAGACTCTCTCCTCAATTGCTTCAGGAGGGGGCCCCCATGACCTAATTACCTTCTACTAAACCCCACCTCTTAAAGGTTCTACCACCTCAAAACCACCACACATAGGACAAATACTCTAGCACATGGACCTCTGGAACACAAACCACACCCCAACTATAGTAGTATTCATATGAGGTTATCTAATGAAAACCCAAGATGATGTGAAAATGAGTTTATTACTAGGAAATCTTTGCTAAGCTTGTTACTTTCTTCTAAGAAAGAGTTGTATCAAAGAAAAGTTGTCAATATAATCTTAAGTGAAAATTTGCCAAAGTTTTAGATAAAATCTCGATAAATTAAAATTATTTAAAAATTCATGGCAGGATGAACAGAATGTAACGTGTGTGTGAGTGCACATGCAAATATGCATACTCACACAAATGTGGAAACTTCTCATACTAAATTTACATGTATCTTACATTTCTTAAATAAGACTCAGATCATCAAAGAGCTAAAACAATTTATTTTCCAAAATCTCTATTGTCATTGTTATTGAAACACTGACTTATTTAATAGTTTCATTATATAATAGATTGTTTTCCTTTGCACTTAAAAATATCATTTGACAAAAGTACATTCACTTGTTATTCATAAATATGATATTTAATAAAATTGAAAACTGAATTATATACAAAAAGGCAGACTGGTGATGAGTCAAGCAATATTACTTTCTACAAATGCAATGAAATATTGAGTAAAATGACTAAATTTTAAACAATTGTTTGTCCTACCAGTAAAGACAGCACAAGCCTAGTAAAACCATGTCTCCACATGCCCGTTTCCATC
Organism: Cuniculus paca; assembly: GCA_004365215.1. Lineage (NCBI taxonomy): Eukaryota > Metazoa > Chordata > Mammalia > Rodentia > Cuniculidae > Cuniculus > Cuniculus paca. The sequence continues at coordinate 5,332 of RJWT010008672.1, read as the reverse complement.
CATGGAGTCTTGGTGTAGGTTCACAGGCCAGGACAAGAAGCAGGTCTACCCCTGCATGCCTGTCACCATTGGTAAAGCCTTAGTGTAACTGCACAGGTTCAGAGAATCTTGCCCTATAATCCACCACCTCCCTGGGAACCTAGGTTCAGAGAAACCCAGGAAATTGGCCCATTCCCTTAAACTGCAAATGGGCAGCTATTGAGGGAAGCACCTGGGACACTGCAACTAGCCCATCTGGAGGAACCCAGGAAGATATCAAGACAAATGAGCAAAATGCAATCTGAGATCCAGCCTACACAGAACACATCCAGGAGACATAGAAGAAATTGAAAGCTGCACGTCTGAAGTTTCTGATATGATAACTGAGGTAAAGAAACTTCATGAGGTTGTAAAAGAAATAAGAACAGAAATAATATCTCAAGTAAAATAAGAAATGACAGCCATCATGAAAGAATTGCTGAGCATATCTAAAAAAGACATAGGTTTAAAAAAAAAAGGAAGAGTATAGCAAAATGATGGAAACCTTGAATGAACAATATAGGAAAGAATTAGAATGCATGAAACAGATTCAAAGAGATATCCAGGGAATTAAAAACTACATTGAAAGCTTGAAAAACCACTTGAAAGAGACTGAAGATAGACTTTCAGACCTTGAAGACAAGATTGCAGCTAGTAATCACAAAAGATCCCTTAAAAATAACAAGGAACCAGGAAATACCTATTCAACAGCTGCAAGATGATGCAAAGAAAATAATATAAAAATGGTAGGTGTCGGTGAAAAAGCAGGTGTCAATACAAATGACATAAAAAGACTATTTTCAGAAGTAATAGCAGAAAATTTCCAAAGTATGAGAAAAGAACCTGACATACAGATAAGTAAGGCATTTAGAACTCTAACTAGTCATAACTATAATAAATCTACACTCAGACGTATATAATCAAGATTCCAGAAATTTAGCACAAGAACAGAATGTTAAAAGCTGTTAGAGAAAAGAAACAAAACACCTATAAAGGAAAATCCATCAACATTGCAGCAGACTTTTCAACACAAACCATCAAGTCAAGAAGAAGTTGGAGTAAAGTATTACAAGTCCTGAAAGAAAACAACTTCCAACCCAGACTGATATACCCAAAAAACTGTCTTTCAAAATTAATGGAAAAATAAGATACTTCCATGACAAAGAACAATTGAAGGAATTCATGACCACCAAACCAGTGCTACGAATATTGAAAGATATTCTAGAAAGAGATAAAAATGACCACAATTCCAAGCACAGCAACAGAAAGAAATCAACAGGGAGGGCAAGCAATTGAATAGAGGGAAAAAGTGAGGAACCAACAGTAGGAAAATAACATGAAAAGACAAGCCAATATATATCAGTCATAACCATTAATGTAAATGGTCTCAATTCACCAATACAAATACACAGCCAGAATGGATCAAGAAACAAAATCCATGAATATTCTGTATACAAGAAACACATTTAACTCAAAAGGAAATTCATAGACTGAAAATCAGAGGAGAAAAAGCAACATTCTATGGTATAGGAACCCAGAAAAAAGCAGGACTAGCTTGCCCACTGACCAAATGTATAAGAAAGATGTGATATTTTTATAAAATGGAGTGCTACTTAGGTGTAAAGAAGGATAACCTCAAGGCTTTTGTAGGTAAATGGAAGCAAATTGAGATCATGCTCATGGGTGAAATGATTTGAACTCACAGGGGTGAACATCATGTTGTCTCCTTAGTATAAAAAACTGAAGGAGTTAGTTGGATCCAAAATGTACAACAGATACTCTGAAATTGAAAGGGGACAAAGTGGCTAAAAAGGGAATGAACAAGTGGGATGGGGGAAAGGAGAAAAGAAAGAAAGAAGGGAAAAGATTATACACATATACAAGATAGATAATCATACTACTAATCTTGGTTAACCCAGCAAAAACAATGGTTTGTGTTTTAATTGTTTGATCATTTTTTCATGCATATGTCTGGTAATCTGAAAACCTACATTGAAGACAATAACATGTAGCATATTAACCATTGTTAATCCCCTAGTATCCTGTTTTTGAAAATTTGAATCATTGATTTTATTCTTTTTTCCTTTTTTGTTTTAAAATTTAAAAAATATTTGGTGAGTTCAAAAGAAGGTCAGAAAGTCATTGACACTTCATCTAGGAACAGGGTAGCTAAATCCTCGTGATCAGGAAGTGAAGCCATCAGTCTTCGTGCTGTTATGAGCACTGCATTTAAGCCTTGATAATTGCAATTTGAATGTCCAGATACAAGAGTTGAGATGTTAGTGTTAAGAACCAGAATTTTCTGCTTAAATAATTATGGAAAAGAAGTCTAGTATATATGTCTATAGCATATTAAGCACAAACTTTAAATTATCCCTTTCAGTACAGAATACTAAGCCAAAAGATGGATGAAAAAAGCCAAAAGACTTTTCTAGATTGAAAAGCACACAGGTAAGACCTGTGGTTAGATGCTGATTTGAAGAAAAATTAAAACTGAATAATATGAAAAATGTAACATGGACTAGAAATTATATGATGTTATGGAATAAGATATGATAGTAGCATTGTATTTATATAATGATATCCTTATACTTCAGGGATGTAAGCTGAATATTTTGTAGGTTATACATACAACATGAAGACAATTTGATTTGAAAACATAATTAAACCCACCAGAATAAAGCAAAACAGGAAAGATGTGTTTATCTCAATATCTGCATTTAAAAAGTTTACACTCAGAATTTAAAAAAATAAACTTTTAGCACAAATTAAGCATAGAACCACGAAAAGAATCTTCCCACTCAGCAAGTTTAAATTTAGTGATGAAGTATTCTAAGTGCATTAAAATCAAGGATATGGCAAAGACAACAGCTAACTCATTAACAAGAAAAGTAGATGAAGTGAAGGAGACATAGGACATTGGTTTTGAAATTTATCAAGTCCATATTGCCCATGGAATCTCACCAAGGGACAAAAACCTCCACTGTTTGTGCTAATTGTCATTAAAGAAAGCATAAGCAGATCTGAGGAGAGAAGACACTGGAAGTAAGACATACCATGCAATCTTTCATGACATATCTACCACCCAACAGTTCCAGCAACCTAATGATACATAAATAATGACACCAATCTCTGTTGACAGAGAATGTAACATTCCTTGAAATATACACTCTTTGAAGACACAGAATTTATGTGTTTTTCCAAATCTCCATCCATCAAGAGTGTGGTGTACACTCTTTTGATGAATATTTGTTAAATCGATTAATAATAATAATAATACTCACCAAATAAGGCACTATAAGGATTCCAACAAAGGAGATAATGTATGAAAAATATTTGACACAATGTTTGGTATACATGATTATTAAAATGCCTTAGTTATCATCATCTTATCTGTAGTTTTATCACTAGTATCATAATGATAAGTCTATCATTTCATTAACAGTTTCACATTCAAGAGGTACAATCACTATCCCAAAATTTGACAAGAGCTAGTAAATAGGACTTCCAGTGAGTTTTTAAAAACTATTTGTTTCTGAGGAAAAATCTCTGAACAAATTCTACAAGGATGGATTGTCTCAAGTGTGCTAACATTATCGAGCATAGCAACAGAGTGCAGTCTGGGAGGGTGCTGGGCTCTGAACTTTAACATTATTAATAGGAATGTATTCTTAGAAGTATTTTTTAACTCAGTTGATTATATACACTTTGTAATGTGATGAATTTTTTTCCAACTCATGATATATGTATAAATTAAAAGCCTCTGAGAATTTTCCTCATAAAAATTTTGTAACATTGTGACTTTCTTACAAATGAACCATTATCCAAACATTTGGGTAAACCCTATGTAGTTTTTTGTCACATAGTTTCCATTCTTCAGTAATCATACTACTGTATCTTCTTTCTAGTCTTTCTCTTGCATTACAGTGAGCTACTACACAGTCAATATTTTTAATTTAATAAGGAGCAACCAAGGCAAATGCAGATTATTTTTCTTCTAAATTAAATTCTGTGACTATCAGGCTAGTAAGCTTAGTTACATGCAGCAGTATAGAAATTGGCATTTTATTTCTCTTTATTATGGATACAAAATATAACTCTAAATGTTATATAGTTCCTTCTTTAATTAAAAATTTCCATTTTCTGTGTAAATGTCATATTTTAACATTATATGTGAATGTCTACTCCAAAGAAAAGCAGATAATTTTTATCTTTTACAATACACATAGGTTACCCAATATGAGCAACTGAAAATAATTTAAATTTTGTTTCAAGCATGTATTTAGTATGAATGATTGATAGTAATATTTTTCATAATCTGTGGAATATAAAATAAAATCATGTATACACTTTGACTAGTTTTCTAAGCCAATGAAAATAAAAACTAATGATAATATTCATGGAGAAAACAAAATAATCGCTAGCTTACATAGAGTACTTGTGAATTACTAGGCTTTAAAAATGTTTGTTACATAAATTATTTTGTTTAATCCACATATTAATACTCTATGAAAGTGTTATCATCCTCATTTTGCAGATTCGGAAAAGTAGGCATCAGACTCAGATGTTGAACTTCTCTCTACTACCACAATGTTCTACCATGTGTCTAACACTATATCTAAGCATTTTTTTTAGAACTTTCTATAAGCAGGATATTGTTTTAGGAGTCTCAAGGAATAAATAGAAGCAAGTTCCTCCTCCTATCAAGGCTCAGAATACAGATAAATAGGTTAGCAGGCCTCACAGCTCTGTCCCCATATGATCTGCCACTCAGAGATTCTTACAGCCCAAGGTCTGTTGCAGAATCCTTATCTCAGTGACTCTACCATCAGCATCAGTGAATTTAAAGTCTTATTGAAATCTCATTAATCCTGACAGAGGCAATGAGTATATTAGAGCTTCAAATCTAATCCCACTCTCCTCTTGCCCTTTTGTTCTGGTATAGTTATAGTTTTCCTCTCACATGCAGCTCAGTACTGCTGGGTTTTTGCTAAGAATTAGAGCCAAGTTTAAATACATGGGTCAAAACTCCTTTATCCTCTTTCTTGATGTCAGGCTTGCCCAAACATAGAAGAAATATCAATTGTACTTTGATTTCTACCCAGATATTCTGCCTGCCTCTTTTAATGCCTTTTCTGGAAGTAACTGTGCCCTGATGAGTTTTTCTAGTGATACTTAACTTAAATGTTGTCATAGAATTGGGTGCCTCAGAGTTATAGGCTGCCTATCACGTCTCACTTCCATTTAGAAATGCTGGCACTAAACATTACCTGAAACTCATCTGACCACTCCACACACTGAATTTAGTGTCTAC
>RJWT010008671.1:0-25975 GCA_004365215.1 Cuniculus paca | reverse complement strand
CAGCAGGGCCCTTGCCTCAACCGAGTCCCTTCCCTGGTTCTGAGCAGGAAACGGGTCTCTGTCTCCTCCAGACCCTTCTGGTTGGCTACACCTGAGAAAGGCCCTGGTCTCTCGGGTAGGCAGAAATATGGGTGCCCTTTACTCCCCACCCCCCTCCTAAAGGAGACCACATCTGATTTTTCCAGATGCCAAATCACCACTGGCCAAACTTAACCAAACAGGTGGCAGCAAGGCAAAACCACACATAATGTGGCCTGGAGGACAAGGCCTTGACTAAAGAGCTGGCACTGGGGATAGGACCTCCTCACCTCACTCAGTGTAAATTGCTTCCTGTGCAAGGCACAGCTCCTGCTCTCAACTCCCTCCTTCTCCCAACCTCTTCGGATGAGCACAAAACTCCATGTGCTGCCATTTCAAAGTAGAATCTGTGGTCCGGCTGGTAAGTTCCTTTGTGGGCTACTTTGACCAGGTGGTGGCACAACCTTGATCACTCTTTGACTTGTGGCTGCTATCTCTGCAATACAGCCATGGTCACTGCACACACACGCACACACACTCACACGCACACATGCACGCACACGTTCATGCACAGGCACAGAGACATGCACTCGCACTCACATACGTGCATGCATGCACACAATAGAGTTAAAATTAAATGCATTTTATATAAACGTTTTCAACAAGAAAACATTCAAGGAAGGCTCAAGTGGTTCTTGGGAGCAGACGGTGGTGTTTTAATAGGGAAGCATAAACATTGTACACAAGGCACAGAACAATGTAGTGGCACAAAGTCCCTGCCTGATGGTCACTCTAGCTGCTGCAAGCAGGGGAAGTTTGCCTGTTCCTCTCAGGCCTAGCATTGCAGATTCATCTCCAAGGGGCCAGAGAGGGTGGGCTTCAGGGACACAGGTGGCTCTAATCAGTCCAGGATACTACTTGGTGTCAGCTCATGCAAAATATACATGGCAAAAGTTATCATTTTGACCATTTTTAGTGTACAATTCAGGTGGCATTCAGTATGTTTACACTGTAGTGCAAACACTGCATCCCACTCCAGATGTTTTTCATCTGCCCCAAATGAGTTTCAGCATCCATCAAACACATTCCCCTTTCTCTCTGCCCTGGCAACCACCCATCTTAAATTTATGAATTAATAGCTCCTTGAGGGTTATTTTTTTATGACACTGTCATTGTATTTATTTTGACAATTATCTTCTAAGTAAAAGAAAGGACATTGATTTTCACCCAGTGGTGGTGAATCAAATGTCAATTATTTTCCGCCCAGAGTCTCACTCTGACACCTCGTGTGATCTTCCCATGGTGCCGGTCACTGCAGGCAGCCATAGCTCCCCGCCCACCCACAATCACAGGAAATGACACGGTCCTGCTGCATGCTGTGTTGCTAAGCTTCATGTTCCGCAGGCCAGGCATATTAATTGCATTTTGAATTTTATAATATTTGCAGCTTATGACAGGTTTCCCAGGGAGTAACCCTTGGGAGGTGCAAGGTATCCCCTTGCAGGTTGATTCTGGAAAGGCAAAGCCAGGTCCCATCTGCTTTTCCCCGAGACTGCCTGGAATAGGTGGGGACTGGCAAGATTGCCTCAGTGACAGCACAGATCCTAAGGCTTCTTTCCTCCTCTAGACAGAAAGTCCACAGCACCAGCAAGCAGCTGCCCCTATTTTACCTTTAGATCAGTACTTCGAAGTGAATATTGTTGATCACATGCTCTGCACCAGGCCTCATCTGAGCGCTGTTAATCCTCTTACCACTCTGCCACTGTATTGTTATGATCATACATTTAGGCATGAGTGGAGAAACTGAGGCACTACACAGAACATCCTTTGCTCAAGACCCCACAGTTGGCAGTGCTGTCTTTCATGTGGGCCGCCTTGTGTCCAGTTAAAGCTCAGGGCCTCAAGCTGGGATTGTGACTTACTGGTATAGTACTTGCCTTGTGTGTGCAAGTACTGGGTGACAGGATCCAAACCTCAGTGCCCTCGCAGTGTGGGCGGGAGGAGTTGCAGGGAGTCCTTAAGGAGAGAGGGGACCATGAGCACTCAGACTGCAGTGATCACACAAAGCCCGATGTCTGCTGCCCCTGGTACCTGACTTCCAGGACAGCAGCCCCGTTCCCAGAAAGGGAGCTTTGCACTGACCCTATGCCCCAGTGACGTCCTTTTCTGCAGTTCAGTGTGCTCGGGTCTTCAGGGAACGCAGCACATGGGTGGCTTGTGACACTGTCGTTTTCAGCAGGGACGTCAAATTCCACCTCCACCCACTTTGAAAATGGTTTTTCACTTGTGTTTCTCACTTTGGTGGTTTCTGGGCTCGGGGGCAGCTGCTGTGAGAAACAGCTCTTGTAGGCTGCTCAGCTGCTCATGGCTGAGGACCACCGAGTGTCTGCTGCCTCCCATTCCACACTCTGCAGATGACAGTCCTGGGAGCAGAGGCTGACAGGGAGGAGGTGCCAGAGCCTGGATTCTGCACCCAACCCTGTCCCTCCTGTGTGGGGCGGCTTGGGCCTTCTGTGAAGATGGAGGGGGACAGATCCTGAGTTAGAGAGGGAGGGGAATGGCATCTGTCCTATTTCTGACAATGACTCCATTGCTGTTTGTGGCTGGGGCTGATCATGATGACAGCTGCTAGCAGGAGGATGAAGGGCAGCTGCCATGTTGAATTTTAGTGGATGAAACCTACTGGGCACTAAGGTCACTAAAAATAATAAGCTAATGTGGAGCTGAATTGGCAGTAGTGCCCAGACGCAAGGAGGTGAAAATCTCCCACTTCTATGTGTTGTTGACCAGATTGCTTGGGACACACGATCTATTTTGGGGCACCAACCAGGAGCCAGAACAAGGCAGAGAGCATGCTCCAGTGATGCCTAAGTGACAGGGAAATGCTAGGTGATTTCCATAGGTTCTTTGGATTCATTAAGGAAATGTTGATAAAATGTATCACCAGCTCACAAAAAGGGTGTGGGGAGGGCAACAGAGGTAGAAGAAGCTGCTTTGTGTCATCCGGTAGGAGGGGACGAAGCTTGGCTTTGGAACCTGTTTCTGCCATGGACGCCTGCACTCACCCTTACATCATGCTCTGCTCCCTGGGAAATGTTGGGGACTGGCCTGTGTGAGGGTTAAGTTGCTGATCATTTGGCTCCCTGGCTGTGTTGGGGAAGCTCATAGTCACAGCCTCTGAAGGCCAGATACGGCCGCACCATTTGACTCTCACTCCAACTCGGTAGGAAGACACCAACAGCATTAGAGATAAGACTGTTCTCTTAATTAGCAAGATACTGCCTAGAGTGTGCTTTTTCTAACTTCTCAAGGCACGCTCAGTTTCTTAGGCTTTTGCTTCAGATGTGCCCCCGACTTCCTGCATCCCTGTGATGTTAAGAGCCCAATAAATATGGACAGCCCAAAGAAACTTTGTCATAGTTCCAAGAGATTTCTGACCTTCCTGGACCCCAGAGTCATATTTCTTGTCTCTTATTTATTTAAGCCTTCACCATACACTAGCCATAGGAATTCTGGAGCCCAGATCAGCCCCAGATAGGGAAACACGGTTCCCTCTACCTCACTCCATTCTGAACTGACCCTGCACACCAAGTAGAAGTGTCCACTCCAAATCCACAGAGCTGTCTACACCTGGAGCAGCCTACATCCACTACCTGCCACCCTCTGGAATCAGCCCAGGATGAGAGCATAGGGCAGGACCCTAAGCTGAGCTGTGATACTCAGGACATTCCAGTTCTCAGGGACAGAAAACAGGGCTCAGACAGGAACCCAAGAGATTCTGTCACTTCTCAACCTCGGGACTTACAGAACAGTCACACCAGTCCCTGTTCTCAGCTACACATTATGCTGGGTTCCAGGACAGGAGTCTACTCTCTTGAGTGCAGTGGTTTGCAGCTCAGCCATCCTTGCTGAGTGCCATGCCCAACACAGCCAGCAGGAGCCTGAGAGAGGGTGACAGGAGATGAAAAAAATAAATAAATAAAAATACAAGATATATAGAAAAGAACAGGGACCTTGTGGAACCTGACCTTTCTGATGGAGAGACAGCAACAACCCATCACAGTCTACATCTTTATTTACATATGGTAAAAAAAGGGCCAGAAGCACATCACAGGGCTGATAGTGCAAGGTCTCAGTGTTTTGCTGAGAACGCTGAAAGTGAAACATTCTCAGAGCTATCCACGCTGTAGTTAACAGGGAGGAACACCAAGGCTGGACACCTGCTGGACCAGCTTTGCTCTATTTCTGACAACTTGTTCACACGAGTTGTCTCCACAGGCCTGTGTTCTTGGGGCTTGTCTTTCTCTAGTCCCAAATGTGTGGTCAATCTCCCTCTCAGCTGCTCCCCGCACCTGGGTTGCTGGGGCAAAGTCCCAGTGTTCACATGTTCCTGCTGTGTGACTTTAAGCAATGTGCTTCACCTCACTGTGTCTTCATTTCTTCCCATGTAGAATGGGTATAATTAATAGTACCTTGTTCATAAAGGCAACAGAGAATTAGCTGTAAGGCATCCAGAAAGGTGCAAAATCAACGCATAATCAACACTCCTCTCGTCTTTTCTTTAACAACAACAAAACCTTGCTGTGTACTTCCTCCCCCCACACCATCATAGCCCCAGCTGTATGTCTTTCCCTGTGTAATAAGAGCTGCAAAAAGCCAGGTCCTCCCTGTACCCCTGAGCCTGCAGGGGTCGAGCGCCTGATTAGTGACTCTGGTAGTCACTGTATTTCTCAAACATTTCTGGTCTCTTGCCCCCTTCTCAATTCTTGCTGTCCTTAATCAGGTTGTGAATATCAGTGGGTCTTGTATGATTACATGTGGCAGAAGTGGTCCTGCACACACCCAGGGAGGTTGCAAAAGCAAGTTACAAAATCTACCGACTTCCACTCAGAATGCTGCTGGGATGCAGCCACTGCACTAGGAGAGGCCACAGGCAAAGGTCACTCATGGTGTTCCAGCCCACCGTTGATCTGAGTTCTCAGCTGACGCCAGCACCCATAGGTGGGCAAGCGAGCAAGGAGCCTGCCAAGGATTTCCACCTCTACCTCCAAACACAAATTCCTGCTTCACTATCTTTTGGACCCTGCTCTGCAGAAACATCCTTCCTTATCCTCAGTGGGCACCTTTGCTTTAGGGCTCAGAGAGGTGTTCTGGTGCTGGCACCTGCTGATAGCTGCCTCTCCCTGCTATGGGAAACCAGTCAACTCCTGTGGGAGGGCCCCTGAAAGCTCTGTATTACATCAGTTCCTCTCTCTGGCCAGGCCCTGCTGATGGAAGTTTGGCAGGGACAGGGAAGCAATGGCAAACTGGGGACAGCTCTGTGGCCCTGAGTCCTGCTTCCTACCACTGGCCCTACTTTGCTTTCTAAACGAGGTCCTGTCTGCTTTCTCCTCCAAGTCAGCTCTCCTTCCTGCTTCCCATTCCTCCAAATCAATGTTCCCATTCTGCTCAGGTTGAAGTTCTGCAGCTGGGAGGAAATGATCCAGATCCTGCACCGTGCAGAAGAACAAGCCTGGGGTGCAGGTAGCTCAACCTCAGAGGTCCTGGAATTGATCCCAGAAAGCCTGGCTGCCCCTTGTTTTTCTAATTCCCGGCCCCACTGTGAGAGCCCATGTGAGCCTTGGCCAAGGGAAGATTGTGAGAAGTCAGTGCAAGAGCAGGAATAGGGATTTTTCAAAAGAACAGTGCTCACTGTTCATAGTGGCACATGCTGGTATTTTGACCTCTTGGGAGGCTGAAGCAGGAAGATCCATAGTTCAAGTCCAGCCTGGGCAATGAGGCTACTTAGCAAGACCCCGTTTCAAACTGAAAACCAAGATGGACTGAGAATGTGGATCAGTGCAAAGGCTTTTGTGCTGTCAGATGATGCTGTGTCCTGAGCATGGCCATGCTCCTCCCTCACAGTCCCGGGCTGTGAGAGACAGCTGACACTGCAGGGGCCAGACCAGTTTGAAGGTGCTTCTGGGACTTCACTGAATAACCACTGCTCGGTGATAGATGACGTCCTTATTTTTACTGTTTTTCTGTCACACATATTGCAGGACTGGTTTTTTTTGCTTTTGGCCTTTACAAATTTTTGAAATAGCCTGGAAACTGATTTATGTTTGGGCCTCTCTCTAGTCATTTGGTTGCAATTGATGTTGCTTTACCCATGAGTGAAAAGCACAGAACTGAAGTGTACAGGATTTGTTTTGTTTTGTTTTGTTTTGTTTTGTGGTGCTTGGGATTGAACCAATGGCTTCATTAATGCTGGGAAATGCTCTGCCACTAAGCCAAACATCACTCTGAATGTGTAGGGTTTGGTGGTTTTAAAAAGTACATACAAATAGGAAATCTCTGCCATTGTAGAGACAGAGGGGGCTGCTATCACCCAAGGAGCTTCCTCAGCACTGCTCTTCTCAGAAGGAAGGGTTGCTGGATTTCTTTCATGATAGAAATCAGAAAATAAATTTAAACACGGATGCATGATATTATACCAAGTCACCAACAAGAATATCAAAGAAAATATGTTTATTAATAGGAAATTGTATTTTTCAGCTATCTGCTTCTCAAAGTTTTGCTGAGACAGCTTACAATTAAATCCATATATGTAAAAACATTGAAAAGCTAAATTGATGCTTAAGTATAGAAAAATGAATAATTGTATTAGAAATTATGAACTAACTTGGTTTGACATGATAAAATAGCATGCATCTTAAATACTATGCTGAGAAAGTTCTGATTTTACTCCACTTAGTTTCCGAGACATAGGAAAGGTAAAATAGACTTCATCAAAATTAAAAACTTCGGGCTAGTACCATAGGTGAGTTTAGGGCACTTACCTGTCATGTAGGAGCTTGTTGGCTGGATCCCTAGCACTTCAGAACAAAAGCAAAATGAAAACCAAAGACAAGCTTCTGTTTATCAGCCTGCTAAAATAACTACAACTAAAAAGACAGACAACATTCAGTGTTGGCAGCAACATGCTACAACTGGAACTTCATGCATTATTGATGATGGTGGAAAATATTAAATCACTTTGGAAATTGTCCTTGTAGTTTCTCCTAAGGTCAACATGACCTTCCTGGAAATTCTACTCCTCGATATTTCTCAAAAGTCCATAAAGTACTATGATCCCACAAAGGCATGTTTGAAAAGTTCTCGTCAGCTTCATAAAACCTCCAAGTGAAAATAACCTCAGTGTCCATCAAAAAAGCAAATGAGCACACATATCCTAGTGTATCCGGGCAATAGACTCCATTCAGCAAAAGGCAACAAATTACATGTAAGCACAACATAGATAAATGTCACAAATATGCCATGGAAAGAATGTAAACATAAAAATCCATGCAAAGAATGCATCCATTTAGTTGCAACTCTAGAACAGGAAAATTAATCTTAGACACTCAAATTCCCTTAATAGGTTACTGACATTTTTTCAATCTATGGGTCTCTTTCCCCAGCATGTTTGTTGTAAAGTTTATTTCTATTACACATGTAATGTAAAGTAGTAAAAATAAGCATTACAAACCTAGAAAAGCTGGGTGTTGTTATGCACGCCTGTAATCCCAGGACTCTGGGAGACTGAGGTAGAAGGATCACAGGTTATAACTCAGCGTTAGCAAACTTACAACTTAACGAGACCACGGTTCACAAAAAAAGAAAGAAGAAAAGAGAAGAGAAGAACAAAAAGCATAGAAAAGAAAAGAAAAAAGAAAACAAAAGAAAAGTCCTGGATTCTATCCCAACTGCAAAATGAAACAAAACTCTTTAATACAGCACAGAAAACAATGATGCAATATGATCCAAAAATGACTGCAATAATGGTGTATGATGTCAAAATGTCTGTCCTCCGAAATCCCGTTCTCTATTTAACCATTTGTGTATTTTGTTTTTCCTATTAAAAGTATCATATTTATACCAGCATGTATATATACTCCTTTTATAACAGATGCATAATGCTACATAATGTGCTTTTTGCACATAATATGCTTTCTGCATATCATGGCATACGTGCTATCACATATCAGCATATGTATTTTACTATATAGAAACACATAATTATTTTATTACACAAATTCTTTTACTCTATAAAACACATAATTATTTTATTACACAAATTCTTGCATAATTATCAATGGCAGAGAAGATGGGGTGGCGGAGAGTGCTATAGAGAATGCATTAATTCACATTCTTATATGTAATATATACATCTTTGCTATCTTCTTGCAGTATACCTGTGGAAAACATTTTTTAAGTTGGTATTTCTGTTGGTATTTCTGTAACAAATGTAGGTCTATTTTTAACTTTAATAAAATGATTCAATTATTCTATGAAGTTGTTTGGTCATATGTGATATACTGAGCAGAAAAACATCCACTTGATAAAAATAACTGAATTTTGAGGTACAATAGCTTATAATACTACTTTATGACTTTCAAAATCTGCATCACTTTGGTTTTCTCTCTTTCGTACGCATCAACTTCATTTAGTTATTTTATAAATGCTTACCCAGTTAATTATCGTAAATACAGATTGACGGCCGGACTAACAGGCAGAAAAACCTACAAAAATTATGCATGTCAATTATACTAAATCAAGATGCACTTTTAAATGCATTGTCTATGATGGATTACAATAACATTTTTTTGCCAGGTGTGATGGCCCATGTGTGTAATCCCACCACTTGGGAGGCTGAGGCAGGAGTATTGAACCAAGTTCAAGGCCAGCCTGGACTATAGTGAGTCTCTTTCTCAAAAAAAAAAAAAAGTTCTTTTCTGTCTTTATTTTCCCTATTGCCTGTCTTTTATCCTGCACTTTATTTATATGTTGCATACCTTACACAAGAGAAACCATATGATATTTAGGCTTGTGTATCTGATTTACTTCGCTTAAGATTAACGTTTCAAGTTTTCAAGTCGTTTTCCTACAATGACTCAAATTTGGCCTTTTTCCTGGCAGAGTAGAATGTTGTGCATAAATGTCCCATTTTCTTTATTTGTTCATCTGCTGATAAACATAGTCTTCTTTCAACTTTACCTATTATGAATTGTGCTGCTATAAAAGTGGGTATGCTTACATCACTGTGCTACGATTTCTTTAACTCTTTTGGGAAGGTGCCTAAAACAGGAATAGCTGAGTCAAATGGAATCTCTAGTTTCAGTTTTTTGAGGAGTCGTGATACTGATTTTCATAGTGGTTATACCAGTGCACGCTGCCACCAACAATGAGGAATTGTTCATTTCCCCCTACAGGCTCACCAGCATTTGTTATTGTTTGATTTCTGGTTGGTAGACATTCTTTCTGGAGGATGATGCAATCTCAGTGTCATTTTGATTTTCATTTCTTGAATGGCCAGGAATGATGAAGTTTTTTATGTATTTATTGGCCTTTGTACTTCTTCATCTGAGAAGTGTTTGTTCACCAGATGCCCCTTTCTTACTGGGTCTCTAAATTTGAGAGGGTTAAATTTTTGAGTTCCTTATGGGTTCTAGATATTAGTCCTTTACCTGAGGTGTAGCTTGCAAAAATGTTTTCCTATTCTGTAAGTTGTCTCTTCACGCTTGTTTTGGTTTCCTTTGTTGTGAAGAAACTTTAATTCGATGTGATACCATTTATTGATTTTTGATATTATTCCATGTGCAAGCTGAGTTCTGTTCAGAAAGTCAGCCTATGCCTATGTCTTCAAAAGTTTTACCTATTTTGTTTCCATCAGTTTGTGTTTCCAATTTAATATTTAGATCTGTGATACATTTTGATTACAGTTTAGTGCATGATGAGAGATAGGGGTCTAGGTTCAATCTTCAACATGCAGATTGCCAGATTTCCCACCACCATTTGTTGAAGAGGCTATCTTTCTTCCAAGGAAAGTACTTGGCTCCTTTGTCAAAGATAAGGTAGCTGAGTGCTCGGATTTGTTTCTGCATTCTCTATTGTGTTTTATTGATCCACAAATCTTTTTTTTTTCCTCCAATACCATGCTGTCTTTTACATTTTTTTTTTATTTTAAAGGGAATAAAACAAAACAAAACAAAACAGAACAGAACAGAACAAAGCAAATCAGAACGGAACAATGCAAGCAACACAGGGCTTCACTACAAGACAACAGAAAATCAACAGTGGGTACCATAATGTCTCTTGTTTTCTTTGAATTAATTGTCCATGCCTTTACACACAATGCAATCAAACAAAACAAAATCGTATAAACCCATCAAAACAAAGAGAATGAAAGCATTATGGGACTTCAAAATAAGGCAATAAGAAATCAACAATGGCTTCCATAATATCTCTTGTTGTCTTCAAAATAGCTGTCCATGCCCTCATACACAACGAAATCAAATAATAGAAAACAGACTAAAATCAATGAAAACAAAAGAATGAAAGCATTACAGGACTTCAAAACCAGATAACAGGAAATGAACAATGGTTACTATGTCTCTTTTTCTTCAAAATAGCTGTTCACACCATCACACATAATAAAATCAAACAAAACAAAACAGAATAAAACTGATTAAACAAAAGAATGAAAGCATTATAGGACTCCAAAACAAGATAATAGGAAACAAGCCATGATTACCAAAATACATCCCATTATATTCAAAATAGCTGCCCATACCACCAGACACAGTAAAATCTAGCAAAACAAGACAGAACAGAACCATGCCTAACAAAATTGTGAAAACATTACAAGAGTTCAAGACAAGACAATAAGAAATTACCATTGGTTACCACCTTCTTCTCCTAGGTATTTCCTCCCCTATCACTTTTATAATAGCTATTGTGTTTTTGGATTCCACTAACTCCTTCTGTTTTTTATGGTGGTGTTCACCCTGTTTTGCCCATGAACATGATCTCCAGTTACATCCATTTACCTACAAGAACCTTGAGATTATCCTACTTTATAGCTGGGTAGCTTTCCATTGTATGAAAATAGCGTATCTTTCTTACCCTTTCTGCAGCTGATGGGCAAATTGCCCTTTCTTTGTTCAGGTCTCCTGTCACATGGAACAATTGTTTTTTCTCCTTCAATTTTGAATCTATGAATTTCCTTTTGAGTTAAATATGTTTGTTGTATTCAGCATATTGATGGATCTTGTTTCTTGATCCACTCTCCCTATGTTTCTTTTTATTGCTCAATTGAGGCCATCTATACTAATGGTTACAACCAGCATACATTGGTTTGCTTCTGCCGTGCTATCCTTCTGTTGTTGGCTCTCTGCTTTTCCCCTTCATTCAGTGGCCTGTCCTGTTTGGCAGTCCTCCTCTGCTGCTGTTTCTGCAACTATGGTCATCTTTATCTCTCTCTAGAGTATCCTTCAGCATTCTTTGTAGGGTTCATTCAGTGGTCATGAATTCCTTCAGTTGTTCTTTATCATGGAAGTATCTTATTTTTCCATCCATTTTGAAAGATAGTTTTTGCAGGGTAGATCAATCTGGGTTGGAAGTTGTTTTCTTTCAGGATTTGAAAGACTTCACTCCAAACGCTTCTTGACGTAGATGGTTTGTGTTGACAAGTCTGCCATGATTCTGATGTTTTCCTTTATAGGTGATCTGTTTCTTTTCTCTAACAGCTTTTAATAGTCTGTTCTTGTGCTGAATTTCTAGGATCTTGA
This sequence comes from Cuniculus paca, assembly GCA_004365215.1. Taxonomy (NCBI): domain Eukaryota; kingdom Metazoa; phylum Chordata; class Mammalia; order Rodentia; family Cuniculidae; genus Cuniculus; species Cuniculus paca. The sequence goes on along the minus strand of RJWT010008671.1, from coordinate 14,366 downwards.
TTATTATATGTCTGGGTGCAGATTTACTTTGATTATGGCTAGTTGGAATGCTATATGCCTCGATTATCTGTATACCAGATCCTTTCCCCATGTTTGGGAAGTTTTCTGCTATTATACCATTTTTATTTCATTTGTGTTGACCCCTGCTTCTTCATTGATACCTATCACTCTTAAATTATTTCTCTCTGCATTGTCTTGCAGCCATTGAATTGTTATTTCCTAGTTCCTTGTTATCTTTAAAAGTTCTTCCCTTTTGCAATTGCTAGCTGCAATCCTGTCTTCAAGGTCTGAAAGTCTATCTTCAGTCTCTTTCAAGTGGTTTTGCCAACTTTCAATCAACTTTTTAATTCCCTGGATATTTTTTTGAATCTGTTTCATGCATTGTAATTCCTTGCTTTATTGTTCACTCAAGGTTTCCATCATTTTCTTATGCTCCTGTTTTTTATCTATATCTTCTTTAGATATGCTGAGCAATTCTTACATTATGTTTTTCATCTCTTCTTTTACCTGAGACATTGTTCCTGATCTGATTACTTTTACAGTCTCATGAAGTTGTTTCTTTATTTCAGTTGTTATCCTCTCGGAGATTTCAGGTGTATGACTTCCATTTTCTTCCATGATTGTATCTCCCAGACTTGTTCTGTGGAGCTGGAGGTCTGAGATTGCCTTTTGCTCCTTCATCTTGTCATTCTCCTGGGTTTCTCCCAGAAAGCTGGTTGTGTAGACCCAGGTACTTCCCACATTCGCTCCCTGTCCAAGGTGTAGGGGAATGGGACAGGCACCTGGATTCCTCTGACCCCAGGTTTACAGGGAGGTATCAGGGTGTGGGGTGGGCTTCTCCAGACCTGTGCAGCTACACTGGGGCTTCTCCAATGGCCAGGAGTGCGTGGTGGTGGAGCTGCTTCTCTCAGCCTGTGTGTCTACACTGAGATTTGTGTGATGGTGTCAGACACACAGGGATGTGTTTGTCTGATTCTACCAGTGGGTGATGGCTGCCCAAAGGAAGCAAGGGCCCCCAATGGTGGCCTGCGGGTGTGCGGGGCCCACCTGGCGGTGTGTCCCTGTCCTGCTGGATGCCAGGAAGTAAGCCTCCTATCATTGGCAGCCAGTGAGCAGCAGTGGATCTGCCTTTTCTCTCTGCCCCGGCTCTTGCTCACAAGGAGCTCCTTCCAGCAAAGGGGACCAGGGAGCAAGGGCGGAAGTTCTGGCTCTCTCTGCTGCACCGCCCAGCTGGGAGCTCCTTCTCACAGTGGGGGGCGAGCAGAGCAAGACCTCCACTATCAAAGCTGCAGTATTCTAAAAAAGGAGATCCAAAAGGATATCAGAAAACATGCCCTGTTTGTATATAGACAGAACTAATATAGTCAATATGACCATACTTCTGAAACTTTTATACAGATTTAATACAATCCTGATCAAAACACCAATTGTAGTACTCACAGAACTAGAGAAAACAATCCTAAAATTCATATGGAACCAGAAGAGACCTACAATAGAAAAAGCAATTCTGGGCGATGAGGGCAAGACAGGGGCCATCACAATCCCAGATCTGAAGTTGTGTTACCAAGCTACATTGATTCAAAAACAGAAAAAACAGCACGGGCCAGCCCCCACCATGGGAAGGTGCTTCCTGTGGGCACCGAGAACAGGCAGAGAGAACCAGCAGACCCACCTCCACCTGCTGGCCCCTGAAAATTCAAGGTTTGCTTCGTGCGGGGAGCCAGGGGAGCAGGGGCACACAGCCAGGTAAGCCCCGTGTGCCCACAGGCCACCATTGGAGGCCCTTGCTTCCTTTGGGCAGCCATCACCCACTGGTAGAATCAGACAAACACATCCCTGTGTGTCTGACACCATCACACAAATCTCAGTGTAGACACACAGGCTGAGAGAAGCAGCTCCACCACCACGCACTCCTGGCCATTGGAGAAGCCCCAGTGTAGCTGCACAGGTCTGGAGAAGCCCACCCCACACCCTGATACCTCCCTGTAAACCTGGGGTCAGAGGAATCCAGGTGCCTGTCCCATTCCCCTACACCTTGGACAGGGAGCGAATGTGGGAAGTACCTGGGTCTACACAACCAGCTTTCTGGGAGAAACCCAGGAGAATGACAAGATGAAGGAGCAAAAGGCAATCTCAGACCTCCAGCTCCACAGAACAAGTCTGGGAGATACAATCATGGAAGAAAATGGAAGTCATACACCTGAAATCTCCGAGAGGATAACAACTGAAATAAAGAAACAACTTCATGAGACTGTAAAAGTAATCAGATCAGGAACAATGTCTCAGGTAAAAGAAGAGATGAAAAACATAATGTAAGAATTGCTCAGCATATCTAAAGAAGATATAGATAAAAAACAGGAGCATAAGAAAATGATGGAAACCTTGAGTGAACAATAAAGCAAGGAATTACAATGCATGAAACAGATTCAAAAAAATATCCAGGGAATTAAAAAGTTGATTGAAAGTTGGCAAAACCACTTGAAAGAGACTGAAGATAGACTTTCAGACCTTGAAGACAGGATTGCAGCTAGCAATTGCAAAAGGGAAGAACTTTTAAAGATAACAAGGAACTAGGAAATAACAATTCAATGGCTGCAAGACAATGCAGAGAGAAATAATTTAAGAGTGATAGGTATCAATGAAGAAGCAGGGGTCAACACAAATGAAATAAAAATGGTATAATAGCAGAAAACTTCCCAAACATGGGGAAAGGATCTGGTATACAGATAATCGAGGCATATAGCATTCCAACTAGCCATAATCAAAGTAAATCTGCACCCAGACATATAATAATCAAGATCCTAGAAATTCAGCACAAGAACAGACTATTAAAAGCTGTTAGAGAAAAGAAACAGATCACCTATAAAGGAAAACATCAGAATCATGGCAGACTTGTCAACACAAACCATCTACGTCAAGAAGCGTTTGGAGTGAAGTCTTTCAAATCCTGAAAGAAAACAACTTCCAACCCAGATTGATCTACCCTGCAAAAACTATCTTTCAAAATGGATGGAAAAATAAGATACTTCCATGATAAAGAACAACTGAAGGAATTCATGACCACTGAATGAACCCTACAAAGAATGCTGAAGGATACTCTAGAGAGAGATAAAGATGACCATAGTTGCAGAAACAGCAGCAGAGGAGGACTGCCAAACAGGACAGGCCACTGAATGAAGGGGAAAAGCAGAGAGCCAACAACAGAAGGATAGCACGGCAGAAGCAAACCAATGTATGCTGGTTGTAACCATTAGTATAGATGGCCTCAATTGAGCAATAAAAAGAAACATAGGGAGAGTGGATCAAGAAACAAGATCCATCAATATGCTGAATACAACAAACATATTTAACTCAAAAGGAAATTCATAGATTCAAAATTGAAGGAGAAAAAACAATTGTTCCATGTGACAGGAGACCTGAACAAAGAAAGGGCAATTTGCCCATCAGCTGCAGAAAGGGTAAGAAAGATACGCTATTTTCATACAATGGAAAGCTACCCAGCTATAAAGTAGGATAATCTCAAGGTTCTTGTAGGTAAATGGATGTAACTGGAGATCATGTTCATGGGCAAAACAGGGTGAACACCACCATAAAAAACAGAAGGAGTTAGTGGAATCCAAAAACACAATAGCTATTATAAAAGTGATAGGGGAGGAAATACCTAGGAGAAGAAGGTGGTAACCAATGGTAATTTCTTATTGTCTTGTCTTGAACTCTTGTAATGTTTTCACAATTTTGTTAGGCATGGTTCTGTTCTGTCTTGTTTTGCTAGATTTTACTGTGTCTGGTGGTATGGGCAGCTATTTTGAATATAATGGGATGTATTTTGGTAATCATGGCTTGTTTCCTATTATCTTGTTTTGGAGTCCTATAATGCTTTCATTCTTTTGTTTAATCAGTTTTATTCTGTTTTGTTTTGTTTGATTTTATTATGTGTGATGGTGTGAACAGCTATTTTGAAGAAAAAGAGACATAGTAACCATTGTTCATTTCCTGTTATCTGGTTTTGAAGTCCTGTAATGCTTTCATTCTTTTGTTTTCATTGATTTTAGTCTGTTTTCTATTATTTGATTTCGTTGTGTATGAGGGCATGGACAGCTATTTTGAAGACAACAAGAGATATTATGGAAGCCATTGTTGATTTCTTATTGCCTTATTTTGAAGTCCCATAATGCTTTCATTCTCTTTGTTTTGATGGGTTTATACGATTTTGTTTTGTTTGATTGCATTGTGTGTAAAGGCATGGACAATTAATTCAAAGAAAACAAGAGACATTATGGTACCCACTGTTGATTTTCTGTTGTCTTGTAGTGAAGCCCTGTGTTGCTTGCATTGTTCCGTTCTGATTTGCTTTGTTCTGTTCTGTTCTGTTTTGTTTTGTTTTGTTTTATTCCCTTTAAAATAAAAAAAAAATGTAAAAGACAGCATGGTATTGGAGGAAAAAAAAAAGATTTGTGGATCAATAAAACACAATAGAGAATGCAGAAACAAATCCGAGCACTCAGCTACCTTATCTTTGACAAAGGAGCCAAGTACTTTCCTTGGAAGAAAGATAGCCTCTTCAACAAATGGTGGTGGGAAATCTGGCAATCTGCATGTTGAAGATTGAACCTAGACCCCTATCTCTCATCATGCACTAAACTGTAATCAAAATGTATCACAGATCTAAATATTAAATTGGAAACACAAACTGATGGAAACAAAATAGGTAAAACTTTTGAAGACATAGGCATAGGCTGACTTTCTGAACAGAACTCAGCTTGCACATGGAATAATATCAAAAATCAATAAATGGTATCACATCGAATTAAAGTTTCTTCACAACAAAGGAAACCAAAACAAGCGTGAAGAGACAACTTACAGAATAGGAAAACATTTTTGCAAGCTACACCTCAGGTAAAGGACTAATATCTAGAACCCATAAGGAACTCAAAAATTTAACCCTCTCAAATTTAGAGACCCAGTAAGAAATGGGCATCTGATGAACAAACACTTCTCAGATGAAGAAGTACAAAGGTCAATAAATACATAAAAAACTTCATCATTCCTGGCCATTCAAGAAATGAAAATCAAAATGACACTGAGATTGCATCATCCTCCAGAAAGAATGTCTACCAACCAGAAATCAAACAATAATAAATGCTGGTGAGCCTGTAGGGGGAAATGAACAATTCCTCATTGTTGGCAGCAGCGTGCACTGGTATAACCACTATGGAAATCAGTATCACGACTCCTCAAAAAACTGAAACTAGAGATTCCATTTGACTCAGCTATTCCTGTTTTAGGCACCTTCCCAAAAGAGTTAAAGAAATCGTAGCACAGTGATGTAAGCATACCCACTTTTATAGCAGCACAATTCATAATAGGTAAAGTTGAAAGAAGCCTATGTTTATCAGCAGATGAACAAATAAAGAAAATGGGACATTTATGCACAACATTCTACTCTGCCAGGAAAAAGGCCAAATTTGAGTCATTGTAGGAAAACGACTTGAAAACTTGAAACGTTAATCTTAAGCGAAGTAAATCAGATACACAAGCCTAAATATCATATGGTTTCTCTTGTGTAAGGTATGCAACATATAAATAAAGTGCAGGATAAAAGACAGGCAATAGGGAAAATAAAGACAGAAAAGAACTTTTTTTTTTTTTTGAGAAAGAGACTCACTATAGTCCAGGCTGGCCTTGAACTTGGTTCAATACTCCTGCCTCAGCCTCCCAAGTGGTGGGATTACACACATGGGCCATCACACCTGGCAAAAAATGTTATTGTAATCCATCATAGACAATGCATTTAAAATTGCATCTTGATTTAGTATAATTGACATGCATAATTTTTGTAGGTTTTTCTGCCTGTTAGTCCGGCCGTCAATCTGTATTTATGATAATTAACTGGGTAAGCATTTATAAAATAACTAAATGAAGTTGATGCGTACGAAAAAGAGAAAACCAAAGTGATGCAGATTTTGAAAGTCATAAAGTAGTATTATAAGCTATTGTACCTCAAAATTCAGTTATTTTTATCAAGTGGATGTTTTTCTGCTCAGTATATCACATATGACCAAACAACTTCATAGAATAATTGAATCATTTTATTAAAGTTAAAAATAGACCTACATTTGTTACAGAAATACCAACAGAAATACCAACTTAAAAAATGTTTTCCACAGGTATACTGCAAGAAGATAGCAAAGATGTATATGTTACATATAAGAATGTGAATTAATGCATTCTCTATAGCACTCTCCGCCACCCCATCTTCTCTGCCATTGATAATTATGCAAGAATTTGTGTAATAAAATAATTATGTGTTTCTATATAGTAAAATACATATGCTGATATGTGATAGCACATATACCATGATATGCAGAAAGCATATTATGTGCAAAAAGCACATTATGTAGCATTATGCATCTGTTATAAAAGGAGTATATATACATGCTGGTATAAATATGATACTTTTAATAGGAAAAACAAAATACACAAATGGTTAAATAGAGAACGGGATTTAGGAGGACAGACATTTTGACATCATACACCATTATTGCAGTCATTTTTGGATCATATTGCATCATTGTTTTCTGTGCTGTATTAAAGAGTTGTGTTTCATTTTGCAGTTGGGATAGAATCCAGGACTTTTCTTTTGTTTTCTTTTTTCTTTTCTTTTCTATGCTTTTTGTTCTTCTCTTCTCTTTTCTTCTTTCTTTTTTTGTGAACCATGGTCTCGTTAAGTTGTAAGTTTGCTAACGCTGAGTTATAACCTGTGATCCTTCTACCTCAGTCTCCCAGAGTCCTGGGATTACAGGCGTGCATAACGACACCCAGCTTTTCTAGGTTTGTAACGCTTATTTTTACTACTTTACATTACATGTGTAATAGAAATAAACTTTACAACAAACATGCTGGGGAAAGAGACCCATAGATTGAAAAAATGTCAGTAACCTATTAAGGGAATTTGAGTGTCTAAGATTAATTTTCCTGTTCTAGAGTTGCAACTAAATGGATGCATTCTTTGCATGGATTTTTATGTTTACATTCTTTCCATGGCATATTTGTGACATTTATCTATGTTGTGCTTACATGTAATTTGTTGCCTTTTGCTGAATGGAGTCTATTGCCCGGATACACTAGGATATGTGTGCTCATTTGCTTTTTTGATGGACACTGAGGTTATTTTCACTTGGAGGTTTTATGAAGCTGACGAGAACTTTTCAAACATGCCTTTGTGGGATCATAGTACTTTATGGACTTTTGAGAAATATCGAGGAGTAGAATTTCCAGGAAGGTCATGTTGACCTTAGGAGAAACTACAAGGACAATTTCCAAAGTGATTTAATATTTTCCACCATCATCAATAATGCATGAAGTTCCAGTTGTAGCATGTTGCTGCCAACACTGAATGTTGTCTGTCTTTTTAGTTGTAGTTATTTTAGCAGGCTGATAAACAGAAGCTTGTCTTTGGTTTTCATTTTGCTTTTGTTCTGAAGTGCTAGGGATCCAGCCAACAAGCTCCTACATGACAGGTAAGTGCCCTAAACTCACCTATGGTACTAGCCCGAAGTTTTTAATTTTGATGAAGTCTATTTTACCTTTCCTATGTCTCGGAAACTAAGTGGAGTAAAATCAGAACTTTCTCAGCATAGTATTTAAGATGCATGCTATTTTATCATGTCAAACCAAGTTAGTTCATAATTTCTAATACAATTATTCATTTTTCTATACTTAAGCATCAATTTAGCTTTTCAATGTTTTTACATATATGGATTTAATTGTAAGCTGTCTCAGCAAAACTTTGAGAAGCAGATAGCTGAAAAATACAATTTCCTATTAATAAACATATTTTCTTTGATATTCTTGTTGGTGCCTTGGTATAATATCATGCATCCGTGTTTAAATTTATTTTCTGATTTCTATCATGAAAGAAATCCAGCAACCCTTCCTTCTGAGAAGAGCAGTGCTGAGGAAGCTCCTTGGGTGATAGCAGCCCCCTCTGTCTCTACAATGGCAGAGATTTCCTATTTGTATGTACTTTTTAAAACCACCGAACCCTACACATTCAGAGTGATGTTTGGCTTAGTGGCAGAGCATTTCCCAGCATTAATGAAGCCATTGGTTCAATCCCAAGCACCACAAAACAAAACAAAACAAAACAAAACAAATCCTGTACACTTCAGTTCTGTGCTTTTCACTCATGGGTAAAGCAACATCAATTGCAACCAAATGACTAGAGAGAGGCCCAAACATAAATCAGTTTCCAGGCTATTTCAAAAATTTGTAAAGGCCAAAAGCAAAAAAAACCAGTCCTGCAATATGTGTGACAGAAAAACAGTAAAAATAAGGACGTCATCTATCACCGAGCAGTGGTTATTCAGTGAAGTCCCAGAAGCACCTTCAAACTGGTCTGGCCCCTGCAGTGTCAGCTGTCTCTCACAGCCCGGGACTGTGAGGGAGGAGCGTGGCCATGCTCAGGACACAGCATCATCTGACAGCACAAAAGCCTTTGCACTGATCCACATTCTCAGTCCATCTTGGTTTTCAGTTTGAAACGGGGTCTTGCTAAGTAGCCTCATTGCCCAGGCTGGACTTGAACTATGGATCTTCCTGCTTCAGCCTCCCAAGAGGTCAAAATACCAGCATGTGCCACTATGAACAGTGAGCACTGTTCTTTTGAAAAATCCCTATTCCTGCTCTTGCACTGACTTCTCACAATCTTCCCTTGGCCAAGGCTCACATGGGCTCTCACAGTGGGGCCGGGAATTAGAAAAACAAGGGGCAGCCAGGCTTTCTGGGATCAATTCCAGGACCTCTGAGGTTGAGCTACCTGCACCCCAGGCTTGTTCTTCTGCACGGTGCAGGATCTGGATCATTTCCTCCCAGCTGCAGAACTTCAACCTGAGCAGAATGGGAACATTGATTTGGAGGAATGGGAAGCAGGAAGGAGAGCTGACTTGGAGGAGAAAGCAGACAGGACCTCGTTTAGAAAGCAAAGTAGGGCCAGTGGTAGGAAGCAGGACTCAGGGCCACAGAGCTGTCCCCAGTTTGCCATTGCTTCCCTGTCCCTGCCAAACTTCCATCAGCAGGGCCTGGCCAGAGAGAGGAACTGATGTAATACAGAGCTTTCAGGGGCCCTCCCACAGGAGTTGACTGGTTTCCCATAGCAGGGAGAGGCAGCTATCAGCAGGTGCCAGCACCAGAACACCTCTCTGAGCCCTAAAGCAAAGGTGCCCACTGAGGATAAGGAAGGATGTTTCTGCAGAGCAGGGTCCAAAAGATAGTGAAGCAGGAATTTGTGTTTGGAGGTAGAGGTGGAAATCCTTGGCAGGCTCCTTGCTCGCTTGCCCACCTATGGGTGCTGGCGTCAGCTGAGAACTCAGATCAACGGTGGGCTGGAACACCATGAGTGACCTTTGCCTGTGGCCTCTCCTAGTGCAGTGGCTGCATCCCAGCAGCATTCTGAGTGGAAGTCGGTAGATTTTGTAACTTGCTTTTGCAACCTCCCTGGGTGTGTGCAGGACCACTTCTGCCACATGTAATCATACAAGACCCACTGATATTCACAACCTGATTAAGGACAGCAAGAATTGAGAAGGGGGCAAGAGACCAGAAATGTTTGAGAAATACAGTGACTACCAGAGTCACTAATCAGGCGCTCGACCCCTGCAGGCTCAGGGGTACAGGGAGGACCTGGCTTTTTGCAGCTCTTATTACACAGGGAAAGACATACAGCTGGGGCTATGATGGTGTGGGGGGAGGAAGTACACAGCAAGGTTTTGTTGTTGTTAAAGAAAAGACGAGAGGAGTGTTGATTATGCGTTGATTTTGCACCTTTCTGGATGCCTTACAGCTAATTCTCTGTTGCCTTTATGAACAAGGTACTATTAATTATACCCATTCTACATGGGAAGAAATGAAGACACAGTGAGGTGAAGCACATTGCTTAAAGTCACACAGCAGGAACATGTGAACACTGGGACTTTGCCCCAGCAACCCAGGTGCGGGGAGCAGCTGAGAGGGAGATTGACCACACATTTGGGACTAGAGAAAGACAAGCCCCAAGAACACAGGCCTGTGGAGACAACTCGTGTGAACAAGTTGTCAGAAATAGAGCAAAGCTGGTCCAGCAGGTGTCCAGCCTTGGTGTTCCTCCCTGTTAACTACAGCGTGGATAGCTCTGAGAATGTTTCACTTTCAGCGTTCTCAGCAAAACACTGAGACCTTGCACTATCAGCCCTGTGATGTGCTTCTGGCCCTTTTTTTACCATATGTAAATAAAGATGTAGACTGTGATGGGTTGTTGCTGTCTCTCCATCAGAAAGGTCAGGTTCCACAAGGTCCCTGTTCTTTTCTATATATCTTGTATTTTTATTTATTTATTTTTTTCATCTCCTGTCACCCTCTCTCAGGCTCCTGCTGGCTGTGTTGGGCATGGCACTCAGCAAGGATGGCTGAGCTGCAAACCACTGCACTCAAGAGAGTAGACTCCTGTCCTGGAACCCAGCATAATGTGTAGCTGAGAACAGGGACTGGTGTGACTGTTCTGTAAGTCCCGAGGTTGAGAAGTGACAGAATCTCTTGGGTTCCTGTCTGAGCCCTGTTTTCTGTCCCTGAGAACTGGAATGTCCTGAGTATCACAGCTCAGCTTAGGGTCCTGCCCTATGCTCTCATCCTGGGCTGATTCCAGAGGGTGGCAGGTAGTGGATGTAGGCTGCTCCAGGTGTAGACAGCTCTGTGGATTTGGAGTGGACACTTCTACTTGGTGTGCAGGGTCAGTTCAGAATGGAGTGAGGTAGAGGGAACCGTGTTTCCCTATCTGGGGCTGATCTGGGCTCCAGAATTCCTATGGCTAGTGTATGGTGAAGGCTTAAATAAATAAGAGACAAGAAATATGACTCTGGGGTCCAGGAAGGTCAGAAATCTCTTGGAACTATGACAAAGTTTCTTTGGGCTGTCCATATTTATTGGGCTCTTAACATCACAGGGATGCAGGAAGTCGGGGGCACATCTGAAGCAAAAGCCTAAGAAACTGAGCGTGCCTTGAGAAGTTAGAAAAAGCACACTCTAGGCAGTATCTTGCTAATTAAGAGAACAGTCTTATCTCTAATGCTGTTGGTGTCTTCCTACCGAGTTGGAGTGAGAGTCAAATGGTGCGGCCGTATCTGGCCTTCAGAGGCTGTGACTATGAGCTTCCCCAACACAGCCAGGGAGCCAAATGATCAGCAACTTAACCCTCACACAGGCCAGTCCCCAACATTTCCCAGGGAGCAGAGCATGATGTAAGGGTGAGTGCAGGCGTCCATGGCAGAAACAGGTTCCAAAGCCAAGCTTCGTCCCCTCCTACCGGATGACACAAAGCAGCTTCTTCTACCTCTGTTGCCCTCCCCGCACCCTTTTTGTGAGCTGGTGATACATTTTATCAACATTTCCTTAATGAATCCAAAGAACCTATGGAAATCACCTAGCATTTCCCTGTCACTTAGGCATCACTGGAGCATGCTCTCTGCCTTGTTCTGGCTCCTGGTTGGTGCCCCAAAATAGATCATGTGTCCCAAGCAATCTGGTCAACAACACATAGAAGTGGGAGATTTTCACCTCCTTGCGTCTGGGCACTACTGCCAATTCAGCTCCACATTAGCTTATTATTTTTAGTGACCTTAGTGCCCAGTAGGTTTCATCCACTAAAATTCAACATGGCAGCTGCCCTTCATCCTCCTGCTAGCAGCTGTCATCATGATCAGCCCCAGCCACAAACAGCAATGGAGTCATTGTCAGAAATAGGACAGATGCCATTCCCCTCCCTCTCTAACTCAGGATCTGTCCCCCTCCATCTTCACAGAAGGCCCAAGCCGCCCCACACAGGAGGGACAGGGTTGGGTGCAGAATCCAGGCTCTGGCACCTCCTCCCTGTCAGCCTCTGCTCCCAGGACTGTCATCTGCAGAGTGTGGAATGGGAGGCAGCAGACACTCGGTGGTCCTCAGCCATGAGCAGCTGAGCAGCCTACAAGAGCTGTTTCTCACAGCAGCTGCCCCCGAGCCCAGAAACCACCAAAGTGAGAAACACAAGTGAAAAACCATTTTCAAAGTGGGTGGAGGTGGAATTTGACGTCCCTGCTGAAAACGACAGTGTCACAAGCCACCCATGTGCTGCGTTCCCTGAAGACCCGAGCACACTGAACTGCAGAAAAGGACGTCACTGGGGCATAGGGTCAGTGCAAAGCTCCCTTTCTGGGAACGGGGCTGCTGTCCTGGAAGTGCCGAGTCAGGTACCAGGGGCAGCAGACATCGGGCTTTGTGTGATCACTGCAGTCTGAGTGCTCATGGTCCCCCCTCTCCTTAAGGACTCCCTGCAACTCCTCCCGCCCACACTGCGAGGGCACTGAGGTTTGGATCCTGTCACCCAGTACTTGCACATACAAGGCAAGTACTATACCAGTAAGTCACAATCCCAGCCTGAGGCCCTGAGCTTTAACTGGACACAAGGCGACCCACATGAAAGACAGCACTGCCAACTGTGGGGTCTTGAGCAAAGGATGTTCTGTGTAGTGCCTCAGTTTCTCCACTCATGCCTAAATGTATGATCATAACAATACAGTGGCAGAGTGGTAAGAGGATTAACAGCGCTCAGATGAGGCCTGGTGCAGAGCATGTGATCAACAATATTCACTTCGAAGTACTGATCTAAAGGTAAAATAGGGGCAGCTGCTTGCTGGTGCTGTGGACTTTCTGTCTAGAGGAGGAAAGAAGCCTTAGGATCTGTGCTGTCACTGAGGCAATCTTGCCAGTCCCCACCTATTCCAGGCAGTCTCGGGGAAAAGCAGATGGGACCTGGCTTTGCCTTTCCAGAATCAACCTGCAAGGGGATACCTTGCACCTCCCAAGGGTTACTCCCTGGGAAACCTGTCATAAGCTGCAAATATTATAAAATTCAAAATGCAATTAATATGCCTGGCCTGCGGAACATGAAGCTTAGCAACACAGCATGCAGCAGGACCGTGTCATTTCCTGTGATTGTGGGTGGGCGGGGAGCTATGGCTGCCTGCAGTGACCGGCACCATGGGAAGATCACACGAGGTGTCAGAGTGAGACTCTGGGCGGAAAATAATTGACATTTGATTCACCACCACTGGGTGAAAATCAATGTCCTTTCTTTTACTTAGAAGATAATTGTCAAAATAAATACAATGACAGTGTCATAAAAAAATAACCCTCAAGGAGCTATTAATTCATAAATTTAAGATGGGTGGTTGCCAGGGCAGAGAGAAAGGGGAATGTGTTTGATGGATGCTGAAACTCATTTGGGGCAGATGAAAAACATCTGGAGTGGGATGCAGTGTTTGCACTACAGTGTAAACATACTGAATGCCACCTGAATTGTACACTAAAAATGGTCAAAATGATAACTTTTGCCATGTATATTTTGCATGAGCTGACACCAAGTAGTATCCTGGACTGATTAGAGCCACCTGTGTCCCTGAAGCCCACCCTCTCTGGCCCCTTGGAGATGAATCTGCAATGCTAGGCCTGAGAGGAACAGGCAAACTTCCCCTGCTTGCAGCAGCTAGAGTGACCATCAGGCAGGGACTTTGTGCCACTACATTGTTCTGTGCCTTGTGTACAATGTTTATGCTTCCCTATTAAAACACCACCGTCTGCTCCCAAGAACCACTTGAGCCTTCCTTGAATGTTTTCTTGTTGAAAACGTTTATATAAAATGCATTTAATTTTAACTCTATTGTGTGCATGCATGCACGTATGTGAGTGCGAGTGCATGTCTCTGTGCCTGTGCATGAACGTGTGCGTGCATGTGTGCGTGTGAGTGTGTGTGCGTGTGTGTGCAGTGACCATGGCTGTATTGCAGAGATAGCAGCCACAAGTCAAAGAGTGATCAAGGTTGTGCCACCACCTGGTCAAAGTAGCCCACAAAGGAACTTACCAGCCGGACCACAGATTCTACTTTGAAATGGCAGCACATGGAGTTTTGTGCTCATCCGAAGAGGTTGGGAGAAGGAGGGAGTTGAGAGCAGGAGCTGTGCCTTGCACAGGAAGCAATTTACACTGAGTGAGGTGAGGAGGTCCTATCCCCAGTGCCAGCTCTTTAGTCAAGGCCTTGTCCTCCAGGCCACATTATGTGTGGTTTTGCCTTGCTGCCACCTGTTTGGTTAAGTTTGGCCAGTGGTGATTTGGCATCTGGAAAAATCAGATGTGGTCTCCTTTAGGAGGGGGGTGGGGAGTAAAGGGCACCCATATTTCTGCCTACCCGAGAGACCAGGGCCTTTCTCAGGTGTAGCCAACCAGAAGGGTCTGGAGGAGACAGAGACCCGTTTCCTGCTCAGAACCAGGGAAGGGACTCGGTTGAGGCAAGGGCCCTGCTG